>PVKA01005106.1:7517-93399 GCA_004027165.1 Ctenomys sociabilis
AGTTTGGATTATTAAGAAACAGTATGTAACTCTGCAATGTTTTCTAGCCTAGCTGGAAGTTGCAATAAAAATACATTATGAAATGCATGGTTTTCATCTGCAGTTGAAGGAAGTTGTAGAAAGTTTGCTATAAGCAAAGGGTTAAGCTTATGAAGGAGCACCTCCTTTGTTGTATACAAGTTTTGTCAGCACACAATTAATTGCAGCCATGATGCCTTTTTGCACAGTGTTTGGGATATTCTTCAGCCCAGATTACTGCAGAAAGGTATTTTGAAAAATTAATTTGTGCTTGTTTCTATCCCCTCAGAAAGACATCAGTAAGGCCCATTTTAAAATCTGGCCCTAAAAGTTGAAGTTTTGTAAAGTTTTACTGTTCAGAGAGGTTTAATCCTATGTGGTAGTCTATATAAGTGATGTATGAGTTCAGTTATGTAAATTTTGTCATTGTAGTGTACATGGAGTGATCATTTTACTAACATAAATATTTTCTATGTGTGTTTCAGTGGATGACAATCGAGCAGCAGAAGAATGGTGTGCCTACCCTTTAATGCTGCAGTTTAAATAAGAGAACTTGTATTGTGTCATTTCAGATTGTAGGCTGAGAGTTGTAAATAGTGAAAATTTGAGTACTTCTATTATTTGTTTTGGTTAGAAAGTGAATTTTAAAAACAAACCAAACGCTAAACTATCTCAGATTAAAAGTCCTGAGACCTGAAGATTGTAATATTCATGTCTGTGAAGCTTTTAAACATTACACTTGAGATCAGTCATGACTTGATATTCAGGTAAATTTTCTTTTCCAAGAAGCTTTTGAATAAGCATATTTTCTCCAAAGTCTATTTCTATCTTTCTCTTTTTGTTTGTGGGTTTTTTAAATTTTATTTTACTTTTTTTAGTGTAGATTATTTTAAAGCACTAATTGCATTACATTGGTAACTGCAATATAAAATAGCCATTATTGTTTTGTGAAGCATGGTTGAAATTAGATAGTGGTCCCTTTTAAATTTCATGAGCCTCTCAAAAAAAAAAACCCTTAAAAAACACAAAAAGCTGCTGAATATTTGAAAAGATATATATTTTACCTTATTGTAGGTTTTGTAAAGTTAGTTTGTAATATTCAGGTGCACTTTTAATGTTAAATTTTGTGTTCAGACTTCCATTATACCATTTATTTCTTGGAGGTGGCTCATCACATGGCTGGCTGTCAGTCTTTGTGCTGCAGTGATCCCTTGATATTTGATTTCATATCTTTCTTAGTTTGCCACTATGCTGTATTGGCACTTTCAGTGTAAATATTCTAGTTTGGGGACATCCTCACAAATATGTAATAGACATTGATCTCTTCGCATGCTTAATTTCTGCTAATCAGAGTTGTTAATGGCCCAAACAACAGCTAACCATTTTTATGATACCAGAAAGTGTAGTTCATGACTGTGTTTGTCACAACAGCCTTTTTTTCTTCCCATTTTCCCATAGATGAATGATGAGATTGTTTAAATTACATAACATTATTTGAAATAATGATAATAATTATTTAAAATAAATTATTACATTTTCAATGAGAGAACATTGATGTTATAGAGTAGATAGCCTATGGTGGCACTTTTAAATCAAAAACTTTAATTCTGTGGATGGATAGCTAGTTGCTACTTTTATCTTAGGTTTCTCGTTTCTGAGACAGGATAGTCATCAAGTTTGACAGCAGTGTGTTTAACTTTGTTCAGTAGGCTTACAAGTGACTCTGAATTATATTTGTGATGAACTATATACTTTTCTGCTACTCAGATGCTATGAAGGACAAGTTCTCTCTTTCAGGAAAAATAATTTATATTTGTGTATAGTACTTTTAACATTAAGTTTATTGTTATTCTGGAGTTTAGATGTTGCTTGATAAACCTTTGCAGCAGATCATGAATATGAGTAAGGTTTTGTGTGATAGTAGGGTCCTTATGTGAAATTAACTATGTTCAGTTTTGGTGAGCAAGCTCAGCCAAGTGTGAAGTGTGTACTAGCTTTATTTGGTACATTTTTTCTTTTACAATATTGAAGTGCTTTAGAACTCTGGTTATCTTATATAAATCATTACCTCAACCAATTGGCATTTCTATTCCCCTGCGCTTTACCTTAGCTATAATATGATCTATATGGTATCAGATAGTTAAACAGCAAAGGCACAATGAGATGTTTAGTTCCCAATTTTCTGGAGAGAACTCTCAATTAGACTGAAAATGACTACCTGTTAAGGCCCATACCATAACTACCTTTTGTCATAAGACAGTAGTACATAGCAACCTTTAAGCTGCTAGTGAGCTATATAAGTAAGCACATGGTGCCAGGCCTGGTTCTAAGCCTTTGTGATTCTCTTATATTTCACTGACACATAATGATGAAGCTTGAATTTGTTTAGTTATCTTCATAACAGAGGTGAATGAGTCAGCTCAATGTCAAAACCTGAAATTTGGCTCATTACAAAGTATATATTACAAGTTAGTATCATTTATTTAACAACTATTATCTTTGTAGATCTCATTTTGAAACCCCGTCTTTTTGACTTTGTAATTCTTCAACCAAATGTCAGGGGTTGTTTTCATATGAACTACTTTTTCTATATAGTCAGGTTGCTATTATTGGTGATAGACTATGGCAGTAGATTAAATTGCCCTACTAAATGTTTTGTAAGAGATACTGAAAGTTATAGGTTTCAGTTGGGCCTTCATGAAGATATCAAAGATTATTTTCCTTGTTACCTTTCCATTTGAATAAGGTCTTTATTAATACTATAGTCAGACCAGTATTATGAAAAAAAACTTGGTGGCTTTAGCCATACAGTCCATTTAGAATATTATTAAGCTACATAGAGATTTTTTAAAATTCCAGTTGCTTTCAAAATGTAATGAAAGTGACAAAAGTATAACCGTGGTACAAGGAATTCAGACCTCCATATTCTGTAGTTTTAGATTATTTTGGATTAATTCTGTCCTTGAGACTTAAATAGGATTGGGCACATGCTGACTAGAAGAAAAATAGAGGAATTATTTGCATATCTCTTTTATTCCAAATAGTCTTGCAGTTCCCTTTAAAGATGCAGACATTAGCCCTATATTGTAACACTGTAGCTATGTTATGAAGCAGGGGAAAAGGGTGGGAAGTATAATGGTTGGGCAAGTACATAGACTTTAAAAAAAGAAAAGATTCTGGCCTGTAACAGTAAAAGTCAGGATAAACGTTGTGGTAAACTTGGGCCATTTTCATTTGATAGAAAAATTTTACATGGTTTGAAAACAAGGCTATTTAATATTGATTTAACAAACAGTAAAACATAAGCTAATTCTGCGACTGAGGGGTAATTTTAAAGTTTTAAATTCATTTTGAGATGTATCCATAAAAGCTGAAAAGCAAGCACTTTTAGTTAACCATAGATTTATTGGATGTAGGAAATATTTTAATCATAATATTTAATCTTTATTGTTTGAATGTGGAAATGAACTCTTTACTCCATCTTGAACTGTCATTGAACAAGCTCAAGATGATCTTTTCAACACTGGAAATGACCCTACACACATACCAAAAAAAAAATCTAAAGCAGTAAGACGTATTTAAAAATCCATACCTCTTAAACTTTTTTTAGATTTGTCTTCGGAAAAAAAATTTATGAAACTATAACCAGTATTAGTGCAGTCTTGGGCTCCTTGTTCTGCATAATTGCACCCTTTCTCAGGTATGTCCTGAAAACATAAATTTTTAAATGATCTCTTTGGAGATTAGATTCTCAGTGGATAGTGTGTAAGGGGACTGGGTGGGGGTGGGGAAGGGGTAGGTGGACACAGGACACTGACACAGTAGAGCAGGGATTTTAACAGTCAATAGCCAAATAGAATTTCGATCTAGAATACTTTTACCCCCTCAGAGAAACAAATCCTATTATTTGGTGAGTACCCGGTGCTACACTCCTATAAAAGTCTTTCATCCAGGTGACCCTTTTCTACTTGGTGGAAGGGTGTATAGTAAACTTTACTGTCACTAGGAAAGCACTTGTCCAAAATGTTTAAATACTAGAAAAGGGATAATTCAGCACTTTTTCTGTTACAACACTAAAGTCTTAATTTATCTTCAGAGTCTTAGGTACTGTAAGTTTTAGGATGATTGTTTAAAAATATGAAACATACTACATAATACGGGGTCAGATCACATTTATATAAATATTATTTTAACAAAAGACAGTTACATTTTGTACCTTTCTAGCAATGCTATGTGATTGCCTCATTTTTCCCATTTCATTAAGCATTTCAGGCTTAAGAATTTGGAATTTGAGAAAGGATAAGGGGAAAATACCCCAGGATAAAAAAATTATATCAGATCATTATAGGAAAATAAATCATTAGCAACTTGGGTAGGGATTCTCTCCCCTTAAGTCTTCAGGGAATGAGCAGTATTTAGAATCTTTGGCTGAAATTCAAGCCTTTTTACTGTGTAAATTTTTCATACTAATTCACTGACTTGCTTTTTACATCAGAGGACTGAAATGGATCTTAATGTTTTTAAGTTGTGGAAGGGTATATTTCTAAAAAGAAGGGGGGATAATTAGGTTAGTATTACCAGCATTAGTAAGTTTAAGGAATTTTAGTATGTAATAGCAAAGTGTTTGATTAAAAGTCTAATCCTATATTGCTAGTTGAAATTAGTAACATTCTGATCTAGGAAAAGTAATAGTCATTGGATATTGATATGCTGTGCTGTCGGAAAACCAGACTAAGAAATCTTTATCTGACTCCCATATGTTGCTTGTTCTGATGGGATGTGTATTTTGACAGCAGCTTGTTGCTGCTTTGAAAAAATGCATAAACTATACCTTTGGAGCGTTTGCGTATAATTCTTTTATAACCTCCACTTTAAACTGTCAGACATTGGTATTTTATCAGTCCACACTGTTAAATAAAACTAATATTCTTAGAAATCCAACTTGTACACACTGTTTAAAAACCCTCAGGGACAGTTTACACACTCTTCTCACTCAATTCAGGTACTTTGATGCTATTCTTAAACTTAACAGTGACTTGTATATTTCTGTTTTGCTTTTATTTTGACGTGCTGGTAGCACATCTTTGATGAATGTCAACTTAAAAACTCAGTTCAGGTATCCAGGTATAACTCAGCCAAACAGATTTTAAAGCTGCATATAACTCTCCAGCACACGGTGCCTCACGCTCTTATAGTGGCATTCTATATATTCAGTTATTACTACTGAACAGATAATATGGGGGTTCCTGTTAACAGTGTATTTTTTTTTAATGTGCATGAATGTGTAGCCTATGCACACATACACATGTAGTTAAACTATATTTTCAATGCCACTAATAGCCAGCACAATTAAAAGACATTCCTAACTGCTTCTGTAAACTATAACAGGTGCAGTTTCTCCTTGATGTGGCTCTTGCTTCTTCACCATAACTACTACTAAATTCAAGCACTGGTCCTTGGGTGTCTGACCTCCACATTCTAGTTTATGCAATGTCTTTAGAGAATTCTGTGCACTGGCCACTGTGATGGAACCAATGGGCCAAGAGTGCTTTGAGTTTATCAGTAGTGATTCTGCCAAAGTTGGTGTTTTAATATAAATATGTAAAATGTCAAAAAATAAGCAGAGGACTGCCTATCAATAGACAATTTTGTCACTGTATTATATAGCCTTGAAGACCTTATGACAACTCTCTTCCCATGGGAAGTTCTAATTCTTTTATATCCTGATGGTAAGTCATAAGACTGTGTCTTTAAAAATTCTTTACTGTTATATTGTCTGTAATTAACAAGATAAGTCATTCCTCTGCTTTGGTATTTGATATCTTACATTTAAAAGAAAATTTCTCCATTTGTAAACCCCATAGCCTTTGAAGATAAAGAAAATGGCATCTTTCAGATATCTAGAAGTTGAAGTGTCATGCAACAAAACAGGAACCCCCTAACTCTTATGGACCTCATTTCAATATACTGTTTACAGTTTGACGGAATTGTATAATTTAGTATTTCTCTTGTACTGTAGTTTATATTTATTTGCAGATTTTTTTGTACTGTGTGATTTAAACTTTTGTTCCTTACTATGATCAATGTTTATGTAGTAGAGCACTTATGATCACAAATTAAGTTTTTTGATTTGATTGCACTACATTAAATTTTTTAAATGCAGTTCTGATTTTTGACTGGACTAAAATAAGCTGTGTCTTAATGTATGTGATGAGTACTTAAAATTTTAATCCATGTGGTCCCCCCCCTTTTTTTTTGCATTGTATGTCAAAAGCGCTAGTTCTTTCGTGCATGTGTAAATCTAATGGTTCCATTGTATTATTTGACCATGACATTTTGGAGAAACATTCCCAGCTGTAATGTTGTGTATGGTAGTTCTCACTGGATGCTAGACTTTCAAAACCACTATTCTTCTAATAAATTTTGTTGTGAAAACTGTTTAAAAACTTGGTTTCTACTTCTTAATGCTTTTTAAAATGATTTACAAAAGGGGTAAAGTTTACAAGATGCATGTAATTAGAGTTAAGTTTTGCAGTTATTACCAGTAAAGTCTCTTAGACTACAAGAAGTTGCTACTGTGGAACTGTAGTTCAGTGTTCAAGTGCTATACTGCCTGGGAACTGAATGTCTTTATTAATTTGATAAATCCTTTTGGACTAAATCTTGGTTTTTCATAACTTTCTTAAGATAATACTGTCTGCTGAGATTGCTCACCAAAAAAAAGAACAGCTTTGATAATTTTGGCTTTGTTTTACTGGGTTTTTTTGGGAGGCGAAAGTTGAAAAGCAACATTGTCAATTAAGTTTATGATAGTACTTTTGATTCTTGGGAAGATGTTTATCAACATTTTTATTGCAGTGTTTGGAAACTCTGTTAGAAAGCGCTTCTTGTCAAGTGCTTAGAAGAGTGTTTGAATTGCAGTTCCTAATGATTGGAAAATGACCAAAGTATTTCTAAAAGCTGCCCTTTCAATCAAGTTCATGATATAATTACTTTTAAGCTTCAAAGATGAAGCTATTGTGCTTCGTTGTTTTAGCTTATTTTGTAGTTAATAGTTTTTGTCTTAGACTGGCTGTGTAGCTTTTGGTCATATGCTTGTAAAATCAAATTTTTTCTTGGTATTCTAGGTGCGTTCATTGGCTTCCTTTGTTCCTTTCATTCTATCATGTATTTATAGAATATTTTTCTGGAAACTCAGGTATTATTTCTTTGTAAGTTTCAAAGCAGTACTGGTTTGATTCTTGTCATTTTTTGCCCTTTTGTTCATATCAACATAGCAGGATTATGGTCTAGTATCTCATAATTGAATTTGTTTTAGTAATCCTATCTTGACATTGTGTTTTGCTGTTCTATTTAAAGAAAGGCTGTTCTTAAAACCAGAGCTTTTCCTATAGAATTCTTCTGTTTTGGAATTTAGGGCCCCATTCTTATCAGTGAGACTTAGGAAAATCCATAACAGCACTGAATTTGTGTAAGGGAAAAAAACAGAAGGAGTAGTTTGTGCCATATCCTGAAATGTAGATGATTTTTCCTAAGTACTAAATTTTATCCCTCAAACATATTTTTTTATTCAAGTGTAAAAGTATGGCTAGGTCAGATGTTAGATTTGTAGTTAAATGAAGTAGGTTAATCAAGCTTATTTACAGTGAATTGTTAATTTTTATGTTCAGTGTCCACTTTATCATTGGTTGCTTTCAAAAGCATTTTAACACAGTATTAATCATATTCACTTTACATGTTGAACTTTCTGTTTGGGGAATATGATTGTATTATGAGTGTCAAACTGCATTGATAACTCTGAGTAGGCTTGTTTTTAGAAGTTAGTGGGGAAAAAATACTTTTACAACAAAACATTGCCTTTTGAAAATGCTGAAGGAGTATTTAACATTTTAAGCCATAGTTTGGTTAGAATTCACCTAGAATTTGAAAAGTTAAGCATTTATATGACATGTACAAGGCCCAGGGTTTGATCCCCAGCACTTGGGGTGGGGAAGTAGGTGCTAAATTTTAAATTTGCAAATTTTATAGGCATATGACAGTACTTTGTTGACTAGTGGTTTTAAAGTATTGGGCCGGTAAGATAGCTCAGCAGACTAAAGTGCCTACTTAGGCAAACACAGAAATCATGATTCGATCCCCAGCACAAGCCACACCAACCTCACCCCCAGGTGAGGTTGAGCTATCAAAGTAAGGGCGTAGTGGTGCGTCCTGTAATCTGCTGGAGAGGCAGAAAATAGGATCACCAGTCCAAGCTGTTTGGTGAGACCCTGCAGCAACCAAATACATTTAAAAATAGTAAAAAAATAAAATATTATCATCTTTCATCTTGGTGTACTAGAAACATCACTTGATAATTTATAAAAATTCTGATTCTTGAATCTTAAAAATTAATTTTTAGGCACAAGATTTTCTTTTTCCTTTTTGTATTTTTGTACAGGGTCTCACTACACAAACTCATAATGATCCTCCTATTTTAAGCCTCGCCAGCACTAGGATTATACGTGTGCACCACCACCACATCCAGTCTCATTTGCTGTCTCAGCATGCTCCAGGGACAGGAACAGCTTGACGAGGCACATCAGAGATTGAACCCTAGCCCATTATGCCTAAGCAGGCACTTTAGTCCACTGAGCTATATGGCCAGCCCTTGAGAGGCATTTTTTTAATTACAATTTTATTTTGAAGAGTAAAAACAAAAGCAAGAAAAACAAAAACATATAGAAATAAGGTAATGTACGATACATATATTACAGATTTTCAAAACAAGAATAGCTGATTAACCATGAATATTATCTATTTTTATCATCAAATCTGTTGCTCAGATTATCAGATATAGTTATCTAAATGGGACATAAGATTGAATATTACTGCATGCTTTCAAGAAATCTTAAAATGTTCTTGTCATTTTTATTACCTTTTTCTAAAAAATTTAGAGTATAGTAATAATTGATATGACATTAGAAATGGTACACAGAAGACCCAAGATGACAGGCGTTTCAAACAGTTTTTGTATTCCACATTGCTGTCCTCAGTGAAACACATTTTTTATTCTTTTATTCACAGTCTATCTTTCTCTTGGATGCAGGCTGGTTCTACCTTAAGTATTAGATTGGAAAAGGGCCATCAGATATATTCAACCCAAGCTGGGCGTGGTGGCGCATGCCTATAATCCCAGCACTTGGGAGGCTGAGGCAGGAGGATTGTTGTGAGTTCGAGACCAGCCTGAGCTACAAAGTGAGCTTAAGGCCAGCCTGAACTGCATAGCAAGACCCTGTCTCA
Organism: Ctenomys sociabilis; assembly: GCA_004027165.1. NCBI lineage: Eukaryota > Metazoa > Chordata > Mammalia > Rodentia > Ctenomyidae > Ctenomys > Ctenomys sociabilis. The sequence continues at coordinate 16,815 of PVKA01005106.1, forward strand.
AAAAGACAAAAGACAAAAAAAAAAAAAAAAAAAAAAAGATATATTCAACCTTAATTAGAATCAGTCCTTTAAGAACGCATGCATGTATCCTATATTACAACCACTGAATTATTTTATGAAAGTGAGAGTTAAGCATATTATTTTCTAGATACTCCACAGCAAAATTTTTGATAATTCTAAAAAAATAACAAACTTCACTATCTTAACCACCTTCGAATATATGAATTTTTAGTGTGAAGGACAATAATGTAACCTGAGGAAGTTTTTATTGACTAGTTGACTAACGGGACTCTTGATTCTTTTCTAATCATTTTTGAGATGAAACACCTGGGCCTGCCCCTACACACTCATGATTATGAACCTTTAAACTTCTATACCTCTCAGCATTTTTGACTCAGTCTAGAGTGAAGTATGAGGAATTCCGCCTACAAATTATCAGTTAGATTTTTTTTTAAATCTCAAAACTAGTTTGACTCAGGTGAATTTAACCATTTTTTAGGATGAAAAAAAAAATTAGCACTAAAGAAATTACATTTGAAGCATGTTAAAAAATCACCATTAATTTTTTACTTAAAGGAAATTGATCTTTAATAGGCAGTGATCTCCCCCACAGTCTTGAGGAGGATTTTACGAACCTTACTTGAAATCCCAATCCTTGAACCCCCCGTTACTGTATGAATAAGTTATTCAGTATTTCTGAGCCTGTCTTACCTGTAAAAGGGGCCTATGCCATCTAGGTCATAGCTCTGCTATGAGACTTAATGAAAATTAAGTCTTTTTTTTTTTTTTTTTTTTTTTTTTTTTTGCAGAACCAGGGATTGAATTCAGGCCCTTGAGCTTGCCAGGGCAGTGCTTATTCCACTGAGCCATCTCCCTGGCCCAACTTAGTGAAATATATATGTAAAATACTTAGCAACAGCTCAGGCTCTTTGCAAGTGTCCATTAAATGAAAGCTGGCAGGTGTTAAAATTTAGTGCAAGGGGTTAAGAGGGTGAAACAATCATATTGTATTTGATTAGAACTTTGAAAGTTAAGCCCTGTGTTTATATTAGAGAACACAAATCTTGTTTCATCTCTTTAGTCAAGGATGTAAAAATGTTGGAATAAAGATTGAAACCAGAAATGTGTTTTCATTTTGTAACAGTCTTTTAGGAGAATGTAATCTTGTTGTTTTTTTTTTTTTCAGAGACTAAAATGGAGCCAGATGTGTTAGTGCACACCTATAATCCTAACACTCAGGAGGCTCAGGCAACAGGACCACTGTTATGTGGTCACTTTGTACAGTATGCCTTTTTCTGACAAGTTCAAGGCCAGCCTGGGCTACATAATGAGTTCAGATATAGTCTTCATTACAGTGAGACCCTGTCTCAATAAGGAGAGAAAAAAAAAAAACAAGAATAGTTCATAAGCAGGAGACAATGTAACATTAACAAATTTTAAAGCTACATAAAATTTATCTACATTTCTATTGTATATAGAAGTTTTTAGGGGGCTGGAAAAGTGGTTCAGTGGAATAAGCGCTTCCCTGGCAAGTGCAAGGGCCTGAGTTCAATCCCCAGTTCTGGGGGGGGAAAATATATATATATATCTATATATCTATCTATATATCTCTATATATAGATAGATATATAGAGATATATATAATCATTGTTATAGAAGTTTTGTGGGGCCAGGGATAGAGCTCATTGGCACAGTGCCTGCCTGACAAGCACAAGGTCCTGAGTTTGACTCGTGGTACCAAAAGAAAAGGTATTTTAGTGTATTTTTCTCTAAGGTTGAAATTTCATGTGTTTTGAATGCTATAGATAATAAACAGGCTCTGTATACTAATGTGGAAGTGTGCATTTAATTAATCAGAATTCAGTGGTAGAACTTTGGAATTGTGCCTATTTCATTTACATTCTTATCAGATGGGAATTATGTGCATTTGAAACCAACAGATTAGATTATAATAGTAGGGGTGGGGGGCAGGGTGATAGCTCAGGGTCCTGAGTTCCATCCCTGATACCACCAAAAAAAGCAAAACAGGGATGTTCCAACATCTTAATAAATTGACTTAAGGTGTTTTGGGGGGTTGTTTGTTTTGGGTTGTTTTAGTCACTTTAGGTTTTTTGAGGCAAGGTCTCATACTTTAGGCTGGCCTTGAATTCCCAGCAATCCTCCTGCCTCACCCTCCCAAGTGCTGGGATTACAGGTAGACACCGCTACACCCAGAATCCTAAAATAGATTTTTTTTTTTTTAACCAGGAATATCTTGCAGTGTAATGTTGGCTAGATGGAGATAAATTAAAAATATCAAAACTGGTCCAAGGAGATAGCTCAGCACTCTTAAGTGCCTGCCCGGCAAGCACCAAGCTACCACCCTGGGCCCACTGGCGAAACCGTGCATGATAACTCATGTCTGTAATCCCAGCAGTGGGGAGATTGAAAACAGGAGGATCACTAGAAGTTGCATAGTGAGACCCTGTAGCAAATATATAATTTTAAAAAATTCTTAGGATTGATGAATCTGTGCAGACTAGTTTTATAAACTGCAGAAATTGTAGCCTATTTTTTAGTATGTTGTAAGATTATTTTGATGAACTATAAGCAGTTTTTCAAAAGGGGAATGTGTGTAGCATATAGTAAGGATTATTTCATTTATTGAAATTTGTATGATATATATACACACGTGGTAAGTGTACTGTGTACTGTGTTACTTTGAGAGTATTTGTCATTCTGACCTTCATGCCAAGCCTTTTGAACATCATTATGTACATGACAACCCTTCCATCATAATGTTTCTGGTATTTTGGAAGACACATGAGGAAACACATGTGTCCATACCTAGCATTGTTCTGACCTCCAGATTTTTTCTTTTTTCTTTCATAAATTGAAACAAAAATTACTCATTTATGAGGCACCATGTTGTAGGGTAATATGTGTATATACTGTATAGTTTTGAATATAGAATAAATATATCTCTTCAAACATTTCTTTGATGAAAATAATTCAAAATTCAGCTGGGCAAAGTGGCTCACACCTGTAATCCCAGCATTGAGAGGCTAAGCCAGGAAGATCACTGAATTGAAAGCCATTCTGATCTACTTAGTGATATCTGGGCCAGCCTGAATTAAAATCCTTTCTTGTAGGTTTTTAAAAATAAAAGGAGAATATATTTTCCACAGTTTTCCTACTGTGTAATAGAGAACCAGAAGTTAAATAACTGTAAATGAAGTTCCCTTTTCCCTATTACTTTGATTTGAACACTTTTTCAATACAAGCTTCTTTTCCCCCTTGAATTGTATGTTACAGATGTTTCCTCTGCCTTTTACAGTTGAGAAATGCATTAGAAAGGTCATTTTTACTACATGGAAGTTTATTTATTACTTAATTCCTATAGTGACCTGAATTCCAAGCTATAGATACTGAAGCTACTAAGTTAGCTATAAAAAGGGTAGAGTCTGACCTAAAGTAGATTGACAGTCCAGTGGGCACAGTAGAAAAATTTAGCATGCAGCATAAGCTCTGTTTAATTAAAAAATTAGGAGAGTAAAGTAGGAACTGTATGGTAGAGTCCATACAGAAAAGTTACTAAGTGGAGTATAAGCAATAGGAAGTTGACAGATATTTTATGCAGAAAGTTGACAAGATCAGATTTGGACTTTAGAATGATGGAAGTTCTAAGTAATGTGAAATAACTGTTAAAATGAGAAGCTAGTGGTAAGAAAATAGTACAATGTACTATTTTTCAAAGTAGTCAACCCATGTAATTATATTGGGTAGTACATTTGGAAGCAAGGGAACTAATGATAAGGATTGAGGTGAATAAAGCTAAGCTAATGTAAGGCCAACCATGATTGCACATACCTATAATCCCAGCACTTGAGGAGGCTGAGGCAGGAGGATTGCTCTGAGTTTGAGGCCAGCCTGGGCTGCAGAGTTAAGCCCAGCCTAAACTGCATAGTGAAGCCCTGTTTCAAAAGACAAAAACAAAACGAAAAAATTAACTTAAGGTAAAATGTATCATATCAATCTAAAGGCCTTATTAAACTTATGTCTGCATATGTGTATATATATATGCAATGTTACAATTTTTTCTTCCAGTATTCATGAGTAAAAATGTGGATGTAGAGCTGAGTCTCCTTACTGCTGTGTATTAGCAGTAGCCTAAATGTTTACAGAGAGGGGTGGATTCAGGATGGTTTTAAAGGAATAAATTCCTGGAGTACCCCAGAGAGAACTGTAGATACAATAAGCACTTTGTAGATTGCATATAGCCATGGCACACTGTGTAGTCCCAGCTGTTGGAGGTTGATTCAGGAGGATCTGTTGAGCCCAGAAGTTCAAAGCCAATCTGGGCAACATAGCAAGACCTTATCTCTGAAAAACTAAAATGCTTTGCCTACCCTTTTCTTTACATTTTTAAAATATATATATTTCTTTTTACCTCATCTAACATTTATGACTTGAGCAATTGAGAAAATACTGTAAGTCTTATATAAGGTATCCTGAGAGTCCTTTTTTAATGTTTTGCATTTTGCAAAGTGGTCTAAATCCTTTAAATAATTATTTAGGAATTATGTCATTGTGTCAGTTTTAAATAGTTTACTATATGACGTGTAAGTTTTAGAACATCACAAAGTGGATGTATATTTTTATAATAGTATGTATTTGTTTTTAGGACCACAGATTGATATAAACTTAAGGTTTCAAGAATGGAGACTAAGAATTTCAAGAGAACATGAGAAAATGTTAGGATTGAAAAATCTCATAAAAATCATGAAAAATTCAGGATGTCAGCTCTCTGCTTGATTAGATATATAGTGTACTAGTTGTTCTCTTTTCATGCAAAAAGAAACTTAAGAATATTTGTCAGAAGCATATTAGTTTATTTCTTGAGAAGAAAAATAAGTTTGACATTAAACAAATGCTTGTTAACTGTTCTTAGAAATTCCTCCCTGTCCTTTGGCGTTAGGTTCTTCTGCATATATACTGCCTTGCAAGGTCGTGGTATGGATTTTTTTTTTTTTTTTTTTTTTTTTTTTGAGATTATGGTTATTCCAAAAGTAAGGCATACCCTTGTAATAGAAATCTTGTCTGGTTGCTGACTCTTCTGTCACTCTGGACTGCACAACATAAGGGCATTCTCCAGTGTTTGGTCTCTGTTGGGTCTTGTAACAAATGTACTTTCTTCATAGAGAGGGCCATCATGTTGAAACATAATGCAGACAGATGAGCTGAGTCTCCAAGTGATGCATTTTTTCTCACTTGGAGAATTAGCTCATCTGTCTGCATTCTGCTTCAGCAGTGGTACTTTTCTAATCTCATTATTATCTTGGTCATTTAAAGTGAGAATTAAAGAACATCTTCCCCCAAAAGGCAGCATAGATTTAATTCGCTCCTGAGAAACAATAGAGAAATAGTCCAGCCTCACTGGCTTGTTATGAACTTATGTCATATTGACCTTCTAAAATGTTAGTTATGCTATTAATATCCAGATTTCTCTAACCTAATTACAGTAGCTCAATCAGGTTAGTGATACCATCTCTCAGTTCAAATTTGCCCTGGCCAAAGGTTTTATCTTATGTTTGAAATTACCTTATTGCCTCCTGAAATCTTATCAAATTGTCTAAGAGCTCTTAAATAATAATATATATTAGATTGATAATTTAGATTTGTGTTTTAATGAGATCAGTATTTACTTATATCACTTAAGAATATAGCATTGAGTATCTGTATTTTTTAGATGTTTTGCCATTCAGCCCAAAATCCCAAGTCTTTCATAGCCTGTGCTTAAATCCTTCTTTTATTTAATTCATGCCAAATATGTTTTTTTTCTTCTATAACATTAATTATAAGATGATAGAGTTAGAAATAAAAGTCAGTTTGTGTGGGAGTAAAAACTTTCAAAAGTAGTTTGTCAGAAATACCTTTTTATGTGAGTTTTACATTCCTGGAAAGGATATCAAGCATGGACTGTCATGTTAAATGACCCCCTCATTTAGCTCTCCAAATAGTGCTCTAGTAATATCTTGGCCTTACAGGTGCATTTGCCCATAGCAGTGATGGCAAACCTTTTAGAGACAAGTGCCCAAACTGCAACCCAAAACCCACTACTTTATTGCAAAGGGCCAACACTACAATTAAACCCAGACACTGAAGCTTTAGTTTAGAAAAAAAAGAACTCATACACTGACATCTTTTGTCTTAAAAACAACATATGTGTTATAGGTTCACCACCCCTGGTCTCTACGTTGCTAACAAGTTAATAAAAAGTGATCACAAAAGTGGGTATGGTAGCCTATACCTATAATCCTAGCTCTGGGAAGGTTAAGACAAGATGGTTGAAACAGAAGGATTACCTCAAGATTGAGGCCACTCTGTGCCACAGAACTGACTGCTCTCCTTGACTACAAACTATAACCTGTCTCAAAAAGCAAAATAAAAGAGTGACAATGAGAATTCCTGTGATATTTTTATTGTAATTTAGTAATAACAATCTGGTTATAGTGAAAAAACAGTATCATGCTGATTTTATCACAGTAGCTTTGTAATGTAATTTCAGGTCAGGGATTGTAATGCTTCCTGCCTTTCCTTTGGTGCCCAGGATTGCTTTTGCTGTTCTGATCTCTTCTGGTTCCAGATGAATTTTAGGAATGTATTCTTTAGATCTGTGAGGAATCCTAGTGGTATTTTAATCCAGATTGCGTTGAACCTGTGTAACAATTTTGAGAGTATGGCCATTTTCACAGTGTTGGTTCTTCCTATCTAGGGGCAAGAAATATCTTTCCATTTTCTGAAATCCTCTTCAATCTTTTCTCAGAGTAACTGTAATTTACTATATAAATCTTTTGCTTCTTTTGTGAGATTGATTCCTAAGTATTTCTTTTTATATTATTATAAAAAACATGATTTCCTTAATTTCTCTCTGGGTATATTTGTGGTGTACAGAAATGCTATTGATTTTTGAGTGCTGATTTTGTATCCTCTACACTACTGAATTTGGTTATTAAACCTACAAGTGTACTGGTGGAATTTTTGGGGTCCTCTGTGGAATATCATCGTCTGCAAATAATGATAATTTCACTTATTCCCTTCCAATCATTATTCCTTTTATTTCTCCCTCTTACCTAATTGCTCTGGCTAATGTTCCCAGAACTATGTTGAATAGGAGTGGTGACAGTGGAATCCTTGTCTTGTTCCTGATTTTATTTTTTTATTTATTTTATTTTAGTGAAGGGTCTACAGGGTGTTCAGGGTCTCACTACTATATCAGACTCATAGTGATCTACCTGTTTACAGCCCCCCAAGAGCTGGAATTACAGGCATGCACCACCATACCCAGTCTCAATTGCCCTGTCAGCACTCCCCAAGGGCGGGGCTGGCACTGCAGGCCCAGGATTCAAATCCCAGCCCCTGCGCCTGCTTGCAGGCACTTTAATCTGCTGAGCTATTTGGCCAGCCCTTATTCCTGATTTTAAATGAAAGCTTTCAGTTTTTGTCCATTTAGTATGATGTTAGCAGTTGGTTTGTCATAGAAGGCTTTTAGCAGGTTGAGGAAAAGACCATCTATTCTGATTTTTTGTAGGGTTTTTATCATGAATGAATGTTGGACTTCAAAAGTATTTTATCTGTTGAGATAATCATGTGATTTTTGTCTTTGACTTTATTGATGTGGTGTATTACATTTATGTATTTGCATATATTAAACCAAACCTGTATTCCTGGGGTGAATCACGCTTGGTCTTGGTGTATATGATCTTCTTTTTTTTTTTTGTCTTTTTGAGTCAGGGTCTCACTATGCGGTTCAGGCTGGCCTTAAGCTCACTTTGTACAGGCTGGTCTTGAACTCACAACAATCCTCCAGCCTCAGCCTCCCAAGTGCTGGTATTACAGGCATGCGCCACCACGCCCGAGTTGGTATATATAATCTTAATGATTTGCTGCATTCTGTTTGCTAGTGTTTTATTGAGGATTTTTGTATGTTCACTAGGGAAATTGGCCTGTAGTTCTCTTTTTTAGTTGGCTCTTTTTCTGGTTTTGGATTCAGAGCAATACTTACTTCCAGGAATGAGTTTGGGAGAATTGCTTCCCTTTCAATTTCAAGAGTTGGCATTAGCCGGGCGTGGTGGCGCATGCCTGTAATCCCAGCACTAGGGAGGCTGAGGCAGGAGGATTGTTGTGAGTTCGAGACCAGCCTGAGCTACAAAGTGAGCTTAAGGCCAGCCTGAACTGCACAGTGAGACCCTGTCTCAAAAAAGACAAAAAAAAAAAAAAAAAAAAAGAGTTGGCATTAAATCTTTTCTAAATTTCTTATAGAATTCAGCTGTGAATGCATCAGGACCTGGGCTTTTCTTTGTTGGTAAGGTTTTTTGGTTTTTTTTTTGTTTTTTTTTTGCAGAACCAGGGATTGAATCAGGCCCTTACACTTGCCAGGCAAATGCTAATTCTACTGAGCTATCTCCCCGGCCCCTTGTTGGTAGGTTTTAGATTACATCTTCAGTTTCATTTCCTGTTACTGAATAATTCAGAGTTTTTATATCTTCTTGACCTAGCTTTGATATTTTATATATATCTAGGAAACTGCCCATTTCTTCTGTTTTCCATGCTATAAGAGTAAAGATTTTGGAAGTAGGTATTGTTCTTCTGAAGTTTATAGGATTGTGCTAGTGATTTCGCCCTTTTCATTCCTTATTGCATGAGTTTGAATTTTTATTATTTTTTTTTTCATAAGGTTGGCTAAGGTTTTTTCAATTTATTTATTCTTTCAAAGAATCAACTCCTGGATTCATTCATTCTTTGTATTCTGTCTCTATTCCATTAATTTCTGCTCTGATCTTCATAATTTCCTGCCTACTTTGGGCTTTGGGTTTGACTTGCTGTTTTGTAGGGGCTTGAGGTGCAGCATAAGATTATTTATTTGGTCTTGTTCTGTTTTCCTGATGTGAGAATTTACTTTTGTAAGTTTCCCTATTGACAGCTTTCATTGCATTCCACAGGTTCTTGTAAGTTGTATCTGTATTTTCATTTGATTATAAATATTGTTTAATTTCTTCTTTAATTTTACCTTTGACCCATTGATCAGGGTGTTGTTTAATTTGCATGTATTTTGGAGTTTTTACTGTTTGTGCTCTCAGTAATTTCCAGTTTTGAGTTACTTATTTGTAATTGATGTACCTTTTTTCTGTCCCACTTTTAAGTACACTATAAACTTAGTTGTTTCAAAGAATTGCATGTCTTTTCTTTCAGAGGAATAGTGTCAGTTATTGTTTTGTTCCACTGTATCTAAAAGACACTGTATAAAGCCGGGCGTGGTGGTGCATGCTTGTAATCCCAGCACTCGGGAGGCTGAGGCAGGAGGATTGTTGTGAGTTCGAGACCAGCCTGAGCTACAAAGTGAGCTTAAGGCCAGCCTGAACTGCATAGTGAGACCCTGTCTCAAAAAGACTAAATAAATAAATAAATAACACTGTATATTATCAGCAGTGATGGTTGGATGAGATATGCTTGAATGGTAAAGAGGTGACTCTGAATCTGACCCATCTATACACACCTCATCTGCCATGATTCTGATCTTGAAAGGATTCATTTTCTTGAACTCCAGTTTTGAAAATTGCTTTTTCTAAGTAAATCTCTCTAGAATCTATCTAAATTCAAATTTAGGTCATTTAGATTTCAGCTATCCAGAAAACAGACCTTAATCTAACTGGTTCTGAGATCACTTTCTCTTCTGTGTTCTTATGAACTTTATATCTCAGAACCTATGTGACTTTTGCCTACCTTTTTATTATTTGTCCTACCCATAGTTTAAAAGTACAACTATACATGGCTTCCTAGAGAATAAAAGAAAGATTTTCACATCCATGCCCACCTTTTTTACTTTGTATACAATCCCTATATCAGATACTAAAGATACACAGATGTAAGATAGCCAGGGACAGTTGTACTACCCAGAATAGACCAAAAACTTGTCAGCAGACTCATCAGACCTTGAGTACACTTACTCTCTGTGTTTAATGACCAAAAATCAGGAAGTAAGAAGCATCAATTTCAGATTAAGTTTGGCAATAAAATACATCTGGTGTATCATGAGGGGGAACTGAGAATGCATTTTTCTGTTTTAAAGAATCAAGCCAAATTAATTTAAAACTCTTAACCTTAACTTACACTGTTTAAAGCTTTTTCTCCCCTTCTGTTTTATGAAATTATCCTTTTTTATTATAATTCATTCCCTTCAAATATCTTTTACTATCACATTAGTTCTGTTCAGTCAAGAAGTGATCGACTGTTTTGATCACTATGTTGCCCATCAAGCAGCCTTACCAATAGGTATTAGAGTATATGAACTGATCCCTCCCAAATTCTAGACTCTGAAACTTGTCAGTTCAGTTCTTTGCCATATCTTTTCTGTGTTTGATCTTTGACCCTAAAATAAGCGTTGACATTTATATTAACCTCAAGAATGCTTTTCTTAAAGAATCTTTGCAGGGCCTATAATCCCAGCAGTTGGGTGACTGAGGCAGGAAGATCACTGTGAGTTCAAGACCAGCATGGGCTACAAACTGATCTCAAGGCCAGCCAGAGCTGCACAGTGAGACCCTGTCTCAAACAGATCTCCCTCCACCCCAGAAAAAAAGAATTTCTTTTTTACTCAATAAGTGATTTCAGTAGTGTCTAACCTCTGATCCAGATAAACATAATTGAGTAAATCATTAAAGACAGGGTTGTGAAGCAACACATCAAATTGTGCCTTTAAAGCTTTTATGAATATTATCTTACCTTTTACCACACCCTTCAGAATTAGCCATTGAGCAGAAGATAGAAATGTGGTCAAGGTCATGCAAGCCATTTTTTTTTTACCAAGAAGATAAACTAAGTTAGTTGAAAGTCAGATTCTTCTTTTTCTGTTAAGCTTTTCCTCCAGTTTTATCAATCACAATGATTTTACTGTACTTTATATATAGTACTATATTACAATATTGTACTATAATACAATATTTCTGCTTGAAAACAATTCACTTACCCATTACAGCAAGCACTTTTGTTGAACAGAAGAAAAATGACTTTAAGTGATATCAATGTATGTGCTGAATTCTTGTTCTTATAAGAATCTTATTTAGTCAGGTTTAAAGGATGTGATATGATACAGACTATAATCACTAAATTAAAGCATTGCTTTGGTATTTGGGAAATGGTCTATAGGACAAAAATATCACCTTTCTCTGAATCCCCTACCAGCTGCCTAAATATAGTAAGTGCTATATATAGACTGTAAGGCTATTGGCAAATATGAATAAAAGCAAAGATAAGGATTTAGGCAAAAATGATTAACACCCATTTTTGAAAAACATGAATAGTGCTGGGTGTGATACATACCCTTGTAATCCTAGCACTTAGAGCCTTGGGCAGAAGAATCTTCAAAAGTTCAAATCCAGCCTTGTTCACAAAATCAGCTCAAAGCCAGCCTGAACTACCTAGCAAGATGCTGTCTCAGTTGAAGGTTTTATAATAAAAACATGGACAGTAATGGAATTAAATTTCAGGAAGTTGAAATTAACAGTACTCAAAACATTTAAAATTCATCTAAATTTAGGTTCCATTGAGAAAATTTTAGAAAAAAATCAAATCTAGTAGATAGCTAGATTATTAAGAGACACACCAAAAGTGATTTTATTACTGTAGTTGTAAAGTTAACAAGGCCCTTTAATGATACCTAGACAAAGGTTAATATTAATGTGAAGGTTCTCAGTCACAAGTAAATTTTCTGATGGGCTCATGTCTCTGTGTCCAAATGGCCTGCCAAACATTTCAGATTCCAAACCTTAAAAATAGTTCATTATGAACAGAGTAGCACATATCAGATATATGCACACCCAGTTAACCACCAACTTTGTTGCTTGTGTTTCTGGCTCAGTAAATGCTGCAGCCCGAAAAGAAAAGCCAGGAAGTATCCAAGGTTTCTTGCCCTTCCTTTTTGCTAAGGAAAATCTGAAATGAGATCCTTACTTACACTCAGGCCTACATTTGCTTGGAAAACAAAGACAATGACAAGAAAAATTAAGTCAGTAAAAGATGAAAAAATATAGGATGTACAAAAAATCCATATAATTGTCAATGAATTTTACAGACCACCATGCCTTTGGATTTCAAGAAAGAATATAATCAATCCAGGTGAAGATAGTTTTGCATACTCTTCCACTGGCTTTGGTGACCTGGTTCACTAGTATGTTTGACTCTCATCCTTTTTATCCAAAAGAAAACACAAGAATAATACTCTGTTGATAACATTTTCTGTCAAGTCAGGTTTTGGCTTTTGTTTCCTAGGTTTCCTTTAATTCCTCTTACAGTTCAAGTAGCTAGTTTGTGTGAGCCTCCTGTCATTTAAGTGCTGCCCTGCATTTCTCCAGGTTAAAGTTTTAGGATCCTAATAATATTTCCTTATGCTTTAAACAGTATACCTCTCCTTGCTTATGGTTGTATTATGAAACATGGGACAACAGCAGATCTAGGTCCCACAAATATAAAAGAGTTGGATGTCACATGTAGATTAGTAATTATTAAGCTTTCTTGTTCTGTAAATGCATCATTGTAGAGGAAAATGTTTCCTTCAAAGAATTATATCCTCTTACTGGGTGCATACCTTAATTTCATTTACCTCCAGAAATATTGTTATTCCAAGCCCCAAAACTTCCAAAACATACATAGAGGAAATGCAACATAATCCATGGGTGGTGTGTACCTGTAATGTCCTTGCTGGGGAGGCTGAGAGTAGGATCACTCCAAGTCTGAGCTGCATAGTGAGACCTTATACCAAATAAATAAGACTTTAAAAAATTAATTAATTTAGGGAGTCACATTTACTTAATAACCCCCAAAACTATCAGTGTATTTGAGTTGTGCATAAAAATAATTGTTCTAACTTCAATTTTCATTTACATGGTAATGATCCTGATAAGAAGATAAAGAATTCTCAGGCTAGCCAGATAGCTCAGCAGATTAAAGTACCTGCTTTGGCAGATACGCTGGCCCCACCCCTGGTGTGCACTGAGACTGCTATTGAGACTGGGCTTAATGGCACGCGCCTATAATCTCATTACTTGGGAGGCTGAAAACAGGAGAATCACTACGAGCCCAGTCTACATAGTGAAACCCTGTACACCCTGTAGACTCTACCCTAAATTCATAAAAAAAGACAATTCAGAGATAATTAATTTTATGGATAATTTTATTGATTTTAATTTTATTGATTTTATCAGGAATACTTAAAATTTTAGTTGGTGTGATGTCACATACCTGTAATCCCAGCAACTTTAGAGGCTGATCTAGGAAGATTACAAACTTCAGTGAGACCCTGTCTCAAATAATATAAAGTGCTGAGCAAGTAGCTAGGAGATAGAGCACTTGCCTAGTATGCACAAAGTCCTTGGTTCAATTTCTAGTTTTGTATTTGAAGTATAAATTTTATCAAGAAAATTTAACCTTTCTTGATGGTAAGAAAGGACATGTACGCAAGGATTGATGCACATTGATCCCCAATTCATTTTTATTCAAGCATATTTAATTTGGCTATAGTGATGGTAACTCAATGATTGTAGGTTTTCTCTTGCATCATTCCTAAGGGGGAGATGATACAGTTATCAACTAAGATTCAAAGTAGTTAAGTGTAGAGGGCAAGGTAGCACTAAAAGCAGCAGTGCTACCCACCAGTGTCTCATATGTACTGTGCTCTGTAATACACATTGTGCTGTTGCAGCCACCTGGTCAACATAATCACTAAGTACCTTCTTAAAAGGATTTATCAACACAACCTCTTCCTGATTTCTGCATGATCTTGGAAGTCTTCTGCTGTATGAGGAAGCTGATAAGCTCCCTTGTACATCTCATTTCTTCTAGGTCTTAGAAATGATTTAACAAATATAGAATAGGTAAAATTCTTGAAGACATAGGTATAGATAAAGACTGTGAATAAAACTGATCATACAGGAACTATCATAAATCAACAACTGGGATCTCATCCTATTAAAAAGTTTCTGCATAGCAAGAAAAACCACCAACAAAAGGACGAGACAGCCACAGTCTGCTAGTTGTTCCTCAGACAAAGGATTACTTTATTAAGAACATATAAAGAACTTAACAAAGTCAGACCCCCCAAATTTAAAGACCCAATCCAAAATGGGCATCTGATATAAATATACATACATTTCTTAGATGGCAAAATACAAACAATAATATGAAAAAATAATCAGCATCACTGGTCATTTGAGAGGTGCAAATTAAAACACCACCAAGATTTCATCTCACCCTGGAAGAAATGGCTATCATCAAGAAGTCAACCAATAACAAATGCTGGAGGGAACATGGGAGAAAAGAAACCCTTCTCTACTGTTGGTGGTAGTACAGACTGGTGCAACCACTGGGGAAATCAGTGTGCAGATTCCTCAAAAGTAGGCTTGGGGTTCCATTTGACCCAGCTATTCCTCTTCTGGGTATCTTCCCAGAAGAATTATATGTGATATAATTCATAGAAATATATGTGTACCCATGATTATAGATAGCAACACAATTTGTAATAGCTAGATATTGGATACAACCCAAATGCCCATCAACCAAGGAATGGATAGAAAAGGTGTGGAGTACTACTGAGCCATAAAGAATAAAATAGACTTTTATAGGTAAATAGATGGAACTGGAGACCATACTCATATGTGAAATAAACCAGATACATGTGTGTAAACATCATATTGTCCCCTAGTATGGGAAGCTGAAAGAGTAGATAAGATCCAAAATGTACAATAGATATTGTAAAATGGGAAAAAAGTTCAAAAAAGAAAGAAACTGGGATGGGGGAATGGAGAAAAGGAAGGAAAAGAAAAAAACCTAATTTTTCTTAGCTCATTGAAAAGAAAGGTTTGTGGTAATGTGTTTGGACAATTAAATGCTGATCTTTTACTCTGAGTAACTAATTTAAAGATAACAATACTCAACATGTTAATCATTGTTACCCTCCGACTATCTTGATTGATTTTTTTTTCCTCTTAGAAAAGAAGAAAGTATTCTCCATGCTTGCAAAACAAAAGGAAGTTATTCCTTTAACTTTCTGGATGTTACATTTTAAATTTTTTATTATTGAAGTAAAGTGTACAAATAGAAAAGAACATATATACCATAAGTCAGTGAGGTTTTTCAAGTTGCTTATTGTTGTGGTGGTGGTACTGGGGTTTAAACAAGACCTTGTGCTTGCCAGGCAGGTGTTTATACCACTGAGCTATTGCCTTAGGCCTCTCAAGTTGCTTTTGATCTTTTCTTCTTTGATATGATTTGTCCACACTGCCAGCTTACACTGGAAAGTACACCATCCCCATGAAATTTTTGTAATATTTTTATAATGTTTTTCTTGATCATAATTCAGTAATCAGTGTGAAATTTGAAGTAGGTATTTGCTAACATACTGTTGATCACTCAGTCTATGGTTCAACCTAGGTTATTTCAGAAACTAGTGGTACTACTGAATGAAACTGCTCTATAGTTGGTTCTAGGGTTTATTGATTTATTTGGTTTGCATTAAGATGAGGTTCAGGGCCAGGGAGATAGCTCAGTGGAATAAATGCATTCCTGGCAAGCGCGAGGTCCTGAGTTCAATCCCCAGTTCCACAAAAAAAAAAAGTTTCAGCTTTTTTTTGGTGGAACCAGGGATTGAACTCAGACCATTGCCAGGGAAGCACTTATTCTACTGAACCCAGCTCCCCGGCTCTCTGCTGTTTTATAGTTTGTGCTTTATATATGTTATCTAACATCTCAGAACAATCCCTTGTAATACTGATATTCAGTTCAATTTACAGATGAGGAAACCCAGGTTCAGAGAGATTAAGTAACTTACTTAGATCTTATAAATAGTAAATGTCAGAGCTAGAACTGAAATACAGGTGTCTCATATTCCACAGCCGGTAACTATACTGCCAGTGGAGAGGGAAAAGATAGAGAACAATGTAAATTGTCTTGGAATAGGCCTTTCTATAAAGGCAGTTCATGACTGAGAGGTAAAAGACAAAGATGTAAGAAAAGAGTTAGAAGATATGATCAAACATCTGGTCAACACACTTACTAAGCTACCTTCCATGCTCTGCCATGTTCCATGGTCAGATAATAGTCTCCCATGAAATTAAATCCAAAGAGAAGGAAATTGAGAAGTGTCAAACTTGAGGATAGTGGAACACTCCAACCACATGGGCTTACTAAAACCCAGACATCTAAGAGCACAAAGCAGTTACTAAAAAGTTTACTCTTGACTGTGTAAGCAGGCATTAATCCTTCTCTTTGGATTTAACGAAAAGTATTCAACTTGGGGCCTTATATATTTAAGGAAAGTTGAAAGAGGTTCTTTAATGTAGAATGGCTTCTTGTGGATGATTGTAAAGTGTTTATTGAAAGACTGGGGACAGGCAGGGCATGTCTGATATATTTCTGCTACTTTAGCTTGTAGTATTATTATACCTTGCATTGTGTCATGATGAAGTTTACAATGTGTTTCCATTTCTTAAAGGCTAAAAGCCAGGACTTGGTTGTCACTGATCTATTTAATATCCCTGAAATGTGAAATTAATGCATTTCTATTGGTCCATGCCCCCAAAAAGGATAAATGGATTCCTACATCACATTTCCTAATTGTCCAACCAGTTGGTTTTACTAAGAAATCATCCTAATCACTTAGCAGTCCAGTTATTTAAATATAGAATGGTCCCAAGTTGAATACTTTTCATTAATTTTTATAAGATTATATAACGAATTATAAAAATAATAATTTCATAAAATTTATTCAAAACATGAATCAACTGGTTGAAATGACACCTGCCTAGGAGCACTTGTGATAGTCAGTATGTAAATGTGCTGCCTGAGTGATGCTGGGGATAAACTGTTAAGTGGTTAAAACTGTTAAGTTCTGTAGGTATTTCTAAGTCAAGACTTATAGTATAGTATGTCTGGATTTATGTCAGTGTGGTGGATTATTCAACAGGAATACCTAGGCCTAAAGCAGCAGTACATGTTATGTATCCCTTATCTGAAATGCTTGGGACCAGAAGTGTTTTTTTATTAATTGGAATTGTTCAGATTTGGGCATATTTGTTTGAAAGTGGAACCCACATCACTTGTTTCATGTACACCTTATACACATATACTAAATGTAACCTTATAGAGCATCTTAGGTTTTGTTTTGTTTTGTTTTTAATGTGTTTGGTTGTTGCAGGGTTGCACTACATAGCTCAGACTCATAGTGATCCTCCTGCTTTCAGCCCCCAGTTTTGGGATTACAGGTGTGTGCCACCATGCCCAGACTCTTGCTAGCTCACCCGTGCTGGGGTTGGGGCTGGTGTGGCAAGTAGTGCCAGGGATTAAATGGCAATCCTTGCACTTACCTAAGCAAGTGCTTTAGTCCACTGAGCTACCTCATTGGCCCTTGGGGTTTTTTGCTTGTTTCTCTCTCTCTCTCCTTCCTTTCTTCCTTCCTTTCTTTCTTGAGATAGGATCTCACTATTTATGATCCAAGCCAGTCTTGAACAAACTGGCTTTAAACTCATGATCCTCCTTGAGATTTCTAAGCACTGAGATTTTAGGTGTGCACCACCATGTCCAGCTATGTATTTTAAATAATTTTATACATAAAATTAAGTTTTATGGTATGAAAATTTCCACTTGTGCTCTTATGTCATTCCTAAAAAAAAAAAAAGTCGTATATTAAAGCATTCAATATTTTTAGTCTAGAGATGTTTGACCTGGCTATATTGATCAATTGCAGTTAATAGCATGGCCAAAATTGGTTTTTTGGGAAGAATTATTTTTTAATATGTCTTCTTTATAAGATAAAAAGTTTTTCCTGAATGATCATTTTAAAGTATTGAGATATTGTCACAAAAATTAAAAGTATAGGGCTGGTGAGATAGCTCAGCTGATTGAGCACCTGCTTAGGTGCTCAAGGACCTCAATCCCCAGTATCACGTGTTACTCTGGCCTCACCCCCAAATGTGCTGAGCTGGCCCCCAGACTGGGAGACTAGGAATGATGGTGCACAACTATAATTCTAATGTTAGGGAGGCTGAAAACAGGAGGATCACTACAAGTCCAAACTGCGTAGTGAGACCCTGTACCAACTACATTAAAAAAAACTAAAAACATAAGCTTGAGTTTAAACTAGGTGATTTAGGGGTAGGAAGATAGCTCTGCTGCATAAGTGCCTATCTTGCAAGTACAAGGTCCAGTACCAAAATAAATAAACAGGAACCAGGGAGATGGCTCAGTAGAAAAAAGTGCTTCCCTGGCAAGCGCAAGGGCCTGAGTTCAATCCCCAGTTCCACCCAAAAAAATAAATAAACAAAAAAACTAAGTGATTTTTTTGTTTTTTAACTGAATCAGAAGTATTGGTGAATGTGTTTATTTTGTTACATGGTGAATTTAGAAGCAGTTTTGGTCATAGTGCCTACTCTCTTTATGGTATAATTAACATCAGTGAATTTTAATAATGTAAAATTGATTCTTTAGAAAATGACCATACTGATTCCTTCTTTCTTTTTGTCCACCCAGTGAGAACTCAGCAGAGACACTATCAGTAGATTCTAACAATCAATCAAAGTCCCCCCTGGAGAAGTTTATGGTCAGACTCTGCACTCATCATCAAAAGCAATTCATTCGTGTTCTGAGTGACCTGTACACTGAATCTCAGCCAGACACTGAGGATCTGCAGCCTGTAGATTCTGGAGCAATGGATGCATCATCTTGCAATGCTGGCTGTGCCCAGCTAAGCAACAGACATAAAAAAAGTGATGCTATGTGCCTCGATAGGAAATCTCCTGCTTCTGTAGACTTGTTTATAGACTCACTAGGCTCTCACAGCTCTCTGCATGTGACAGAACATATCCTGAAGGAGCCTCCTCCTGAGACAAACTGTGTATATGAAAGAGAGAATGCCTTGACTATTGTCCAGAAAGATTCCTCTGAACTTCCAGCCGCTCAACCTAATTCTGGCAGTTCAGCAGATATTTCTACTATGGGATACCTCACTGCATCTGATTCTTTTTCACTGAACTCCCATAATATCTCTAAAAGCAAAGAGGGGCAGACCACTGGACAAGAGCAAGATCCAAGTATGAAGACATGTGAGGATGGTAATGACCATATGCAGAGTTCAGCTTTAGTAGAAAGTCTGATTGCAGTAAAAGTGGCAGCTGAGAATAATGAAGAGAGCAATAGTTCTATTGTTTCTCAAAGAAATTCACTCAAAGCTTTATCAGAAGAGACATGGGACTCAGGGTTTATGGGAAACTCACCTAAAACTGCTGACAAAGAGAATGGTTTACAATGTAGCTCAAAAATATCCTTGCACCAGGATTTAGAAACAAATGATCAAGCAAGGCCAAAGCAAGAGCACCATCTTCACTTAGTAGGAAGAAACAAGGTGGGTTATCATTCACATCCCAGTGACAAGGGCCAATTTGATCATTCCAAAGATAGTTGGCTAGCCCCCAGTCCTGTGCCAGCTACACATAAAGCATCTAATGGACACTCACGAAGCAAGATGATACCAACTTCCATCAAGACAGCTCGGAAAAGTAAAAAGGCATCAGGGTTGAGGATAAATGATTATGATAATCAGTGTGATGTTGTTTATATCAGTCAACCAATAACAGAATGCCACTTTGAGAATCAAAGATCTATGTTATCTTCTCGGAAAACAGCCAGAAAGAGTACTCGAGGATACTTTTTCAATGGTGATTGTTGTGAGCTGCCAACTGTTCGCACACTGGCCAGAAATATATACTCCCAGGATAAAGCAAACTGCTCACTATTAGAGTCAGAGGCTAGTAATGTGACTCCTAGGCAGACCCTTACAGTTTCAGCCCCTCGGCATGCAGTAGATGTGCAGCTTCCCGGAGAAGATAACCTTGAAGAAACTTCTAAGGAAATTACTTCCTTCAAGGAGGGAGGCAAAGACATTTCTTCTGTAAAAGAGTCTCAAGAGCCTGAGGTTTACCCCACAATTAATGAAACAAATCCCAGCAGCTCTCCTAGGTTGGGGGAAGCAACAGCCCCTAGCCTGGTGTGTCCTCTGCCTGCCTCCTTCCCTGAAGAGGATGTGCTGGAAGGCAGAACCATGCTCTCCGCTCCCACAGAAAGTGTGGTATCTCCCCCTGAAGAAAACCAACAGCCAGTTGCCTTGCTAGATGTGGAGGAAATGCATATCCTCCAGGACTGCCACTTGGTTCCCCCAACTGAAAGCATTTGTGGGGAAGGCAGTGAAGTCCCTTCTAGGCCTCAGTCTCCCCCAGAACTAGTCAATAAAGAAGAAAACCCTCTCTACTTGGAAAATCAGAGTCCTCCTGTGGGCTCAGAGCCTCCCCTGAATCTGGGACTGACTGAGCACAAACAAAGCTTTAGTACTGAGGCTGGGACTGGAGATATTCAAGAGCTACAGACTGAGCCATTCCTGAAAGCAAGCAGCACTTTTCATAATGAAAACCCTAGTGAGATTGAAGAAGGTGAGGCAGCCTGTGGTACAGAATACCTAGAGGGAGAGGAAAGTGCTATAAAATCCTCTTCAGAAAAAAATATCTGTGATCCAAACATTGACTCATCTGAAGAAAATTTGGACAAGAAGAAAAAAACTAAAAAGTTCCCTGAGGCCTCTGATAGATGCTTAAGAAGTCAGCTTTCAGATTCTTCCTCTGCTGATAAGTACCTAAGACATCAGAGTTCAGATTCTTCCTCTGCTTGTCCCGAGATCAAAGTTTCTAAAAACACTGGAGTAAAGTGTTCTAAAAAAGAAGACTACCCTGCTGGGACAACTCCTGAGGGCTTTGTGAATGATAGTTTCCATGCAGAAGTTCTAGAAGAAACTGAAAACTCAAGTGCCAGTAAATGCCCGTCTGAGAAAGAGGTTGAACAAGAAAGTGGGGGAGGTGGCATCATTACAAGGCAGAGTTTTAAAAACATGCTGACAAAAGAAGTCAAAAGAGAGCAAAGAGATAGCTCTCCTAGCAGGGATCCTTTAACTACAGTTGGCCAGCCACTGCCTGGAGAGAGACTAGAAATCTATGTCCAGTCTAAGATGAGTGAGAAAGGTGCTCCTGTGCCCTCAGAAAATAATCTTTGTAAGAAGGATCCAGAGCAGTCAAATGAGAAGCCAGGACATATTCCCAAACAGGATGTGGAGGCAGTTGTAAGTGAAGTAGACCATGAGGACACCCAGCATAAAGATGATGCTAACCAGGTCCTATTGAGCTCAGTTCAGGTTTCAGGTAGTCAAAGTGGTGATGTTGCTGGGCCACCAAAATTGGTAGCAAGGCCTAAACGATTGACCTCTTCAGCCTACAACTTGAGACATGCTTACTCTCGAGACTCCTTGCATACTACAAAAGTGACTTCAGAAAAGGAAGCCACACCAGTACACCCAATGCCAAAGGAACATGAAGCTTCTGAGAGTGCAGATCCCTTAGATGAGGAAGATGTGGACACAGTCGTGGATGAACAGCCAAAGTTTGTGGAGTGGTGTGCAGAGGAGGAGAACCAGGAGCTGATTGCCAACTTTAATGCTCAATACATGAAAGTTCAAAAGGGATGGATCCAGTTGGAGAAAGAAGCACAACCAACACCAAGAGCAAGGAACCGGTCAGATAAATTGAAGGAAATTTGGAAAAGCAAAAAAAGGTCACGAAAATGCAAGGGTTCATTAGAAGCTCAAAAATTTTCTCCTGTTCAGATGTTATTTATGACAGACTTTAAATTATCTAATGTTTGTAAATGGTTCTTAGAGACAACTGAAACCCGATCTCTGGTCATTTTGAAGAAGCTCAATACTCGTCTTCCAGGAGACATTCCCCCTGTCAAGCATCCTCTACAGAAATACTCTCCCTCCAGCCTGTATCCCAGTTCACTGCAGGCTGAACGCTTGAAGAAACACTTAAAGAAATTTCCTGGAGCTACTCCTGCTAGGAATAATTGGAAAATGCAAAAACTCTGTGCTAAATTTCGAGAGAATCCTGACCAACTAGAGCCAGATGACAGCAGTGATGTTAGCCTAGGCCATAATTCTGAAGACAGCATAGAGGAAGTCAAAGAAGATAGAAGTAGCCACCCTCCCACAAACCTGCCTACTCCAGCCAGTACGAGGATCCTCAGGAAATACTCCAATATTCGAGGAAAGCTCAGAGCCCAACGATTGATCAAGAATGAGAAAATGGACAGCCCTGTGACTGTGGCAGTAGAAAGTAAGCAAAATCGTAAAAGTGTGTGCATCAACCCTCTGATGTCCCCCAAGCTTGCCCTCCAGGTGGGTGCAGATGGGTTTCCTGCTAAGCCCAAGATTACTGATGGGATGAAGGGAAGGAAAGGAAAGCAGATGTCTGAAATCTTGCTTAAAGCTGAAGTTCAGAGTAAACGCAAGAAAACAGAAGGCAACAGCACTCAGGACAGTAAAGATAGGGCACTGACAGTGAAAGCTGGCAAAGAAAAGCACATCGAAGGACCTACCAAAACCTCTTCTGCCAAGAAGCCATCTGTAAGGGACAGAGTCAGACAACTGCCGAAAAAAATGTCTTTGAAAGAGAATAAAGCCAAGATCCCTAAAAAGTCCTCGGGGAAGAGCTGTGTGCCCTCCAGGAAAGAAAAAGAAAATACAAACAGAAGACCTCCCCAACCTGCCACCTCAGAAGCACTAATGAAACCTGTGAAGCAAAAGGGATCAGGTGAATCCTCTTCCAAGCACCAGAAAGCTACAAACAGAAAGTCAAGTAGTGGGAAGACTCGGACCAGACCCTTAACAAAAGACCCAGAGAACAGTGTGGCCCAGAGAAAGCGAAAGCTCAGGGCAAAGCTGGACTCTTCCCACAGCAAGCGAAGACGTTTGGATGCAAAGTGATGGAAGGATATCAGCTAAGATTGAAACTGATCTATAGACGTAACCTTTTATTCTGCATTATCTAAATCGCTTTTATAAGCTTATCAAGCCTTTCAAATTGCAATTAATAGAAAACACCACAATGTGAGATGTCAGAAAATGCATCTCAGGTAGAGAAAGGAACTTTTAGAGTCCTTCTCTGAGGTTGAGTAAGGGAAGTTATATATTATATTCTGGTTGTTCCTTGGGTTTTAAACTTGGAACCAAGCAGTTTTTGTTTTAAAAAGTACAGTGCCTTATTTATCCTTTTTGTTTTGAAATTTACAAAAGCTAAAAAGCTGATCTATGTGATTAAAGGCTTGTATTTTATACTTGATGCACAAGCACTTGTACTGTAGCCCAGAAGACCACCGTCATGCACATGAAAGGAGCTTTCAGCAGCCACCCTGCAGCGTCTGCTGCTGAACAGATGCCCTCTGCAAACCACAGCAGCAATTTCTCTCTCTGTCATGTTTGTTATTGTTTAAGTGATATTTGAAAGCTAAACCAAATCATTCTGTGGTATGTAGAGAATGCAGAGGATATATAATTATAAAAGATTAATATTTCTGTTACCTTTTTAAAATCATATTCATTGTTGATCACTCTTCTCATCTTTGTTTTTGTTTCATTTTGTTTTTTGGTTTTTGTTGTTTTGTTGTTCTCTAAATCTCATATCCATGGGACAAAAGTGTGTCACAAATACTCATTTTGGTTTATGACCTGTAAAACTTACTTACATCCCCAAATTCTGTCCTGGCTGTATTAATGATTCTTACAGTCCTCTTTATTTTTGGACTCGCCAGTTTGCTAGCATTCTAGCAAGTGTTCATCCTGTTTTAGAAATAATTTGATGATTAAGATGAAAGTGATTATTCTTATTTTTTTCTTAGCCAGAGTACTTTCTTATTCAGAGGAAGCCAATATATTATTTCCATTAATAAGAAATTTTAAAATATGGATGCACATGTGCATCTGGATGCATTTGCATGTGGTTATCAGCTGTAAATGTCTATTCTCCATGCAATGTGTTCATGAAGCTGAGTATTTAGCAGCAGATTCTGAAAGGTATAAACAGCATAGTTACGTAGAATCAAGACTCCCTAGTAGCTGAAGAGAGCTGCCTCAGCAGTTCCGTTGGATCTACTCCCCTACACACAGAGCTGAGGTTGAATGCACCAAGTGAATGTTATTTGTCTGGAGTAAATGTCTATTTGGGTTGATTAGTGCCATCGTAAGTAGTTAATGCTGATAATATCACTCCTCCCATATCTCCTCCACATGGTCTGTTCTATGGCTTACAAGTAAGAATTACAATATTTATAATTGATGTTTTCTGCCTTTTCTAGGTAAAGCCTGAATGAAATAGGCTCATTGGTTTTACTCAGTGCCTATGACATTGCTCTGTTTATAGCACAGTGTGTACTTGGCCTTTCCATTGGGCCACTCTGAAAGAAAGGCTTGATTGTTAAATCTCAGCTTCTTTAACATGTTCTGTCACCAAAATAGGCTGGTATGTACAGCTATTGCCTTGTCCTTTTAAAGAAAAAAAAGAATTAAGATGTTTCAGATCTCTTTAGGTAAACCTAGATGTATTTTTTCATGCAGATCATGATAAAACAAGTTCCCTGCCCATTCTACTAAAGGTTTGCTGTATGTGATTAAAAAAAAAACGAAACTTCCAATTGAATAGGACTAAAGAAAAGATGAGAAATTGAGAGTTGTATTTCACAGACAGTGAAGTTTACTATCTTTAATGAAGCCCTCATTTTTGTTGTTTTGTGTGTATTTGTGTGTTTCTTCTATCCCATGAGTCTTTTGTTTTTACTTTCTTTGACTTGGGTCTTTTAAGAGCTACCTATCTTAATGTAACTGCTGAGTGTGTGTGTGTTGGCAGCCCTTTTTTGGCATTAAGTTGCACAGAAGCATTAATATGTTTTGAATAAGTTCATTTATCTTAAATTTTAAGACTTTAAAAATTATCTTCTCATATAGTTGTCACTGGATACTGTTTTTGTGGTGACTTATAAGAGCTGATATTTGCCAATGTCAGGTGTGCTGATTCCCATACATTACTCCTTGGCTGCTGATAGGCTACCTTGTGAGGTGCTTGGATTAGGTTAGGGAGAGGTGTGAGGTAGATAGGAAGTTGGTGGAACTGTCCTAGTTCCAAGTTTATAATTCATTTCATTCCTTTTCTAAATTCTTTTTCATTTTTAAAAGCTCACTTCAAGATAACAGCCATCTCTTTCATTCTAGGCTGCATTTAAGGGAGTCAGTGTGTATTTATTTATATTATATGCCTAACAATGCGATGGATTATCTTTAAAATGGACATATTTTTCAGCAGTTTCTACATTTAAATAGATTGAAATTCTAAAAAGTTAGAAGACTTAAAACTTTAGAAAAATTTTGGTTAAATCTTATCTTTGCTTATTGAGTTAATTTTGCTGATAGAAGAAAGAAAACAAAAAATGTCAGGGCCAATTCTGGAAGGTCCTTTTGCACCTAAAACAGATACTGGAAAAGTCTCCCAGACACCTCCATGCCCAGACTTGATATGGACTCCACTTGATGTTTTCCCACTTTTGGAAAGACCTTCTTCTTGTGGCCATTTTCAAGTATGGCATGCTACCAAATGCAAAGACAGTCTGCCCCACATTCTGGATTCCAAATCACAGGGATTCTGCTTCAGTGCCTATACTCAGTGAAGCAGCTGCTACAGTGGTGAGGCTGAAGTTGATGACCAGAGAACTGATATTCTCTGAGTTTCTGGAGGAGCTGCAAGATGCCTAGGAAATCATCAATGGAGTTGTACCATGGCTTCCGCAAAACTGGGCCCTGTTTTGGAGATGCATTTCCTATCTCAGGCTCTCTAGGGGTGGGATTGCTCCTTCTTTTAGGTCCAGAGCATTACTCCATCACCTCCTCAGATTGACAGTCTTGCAGTGCAACAAGAAGGCCACAAACCTTTCTTTATTCATGTCTATTAATCAGCACTTGCTAGTCCCTCGGATTCCTTATTAAGGACTCCTACATAGCCCTGTCTAGAACAGTAATCTTCGGGTGTGAGTTTGTCCTTCATTGGAACTATATTGGTACAGACAGAAGGGATGCATTAGTCTTCTACATGTGGTGCTTTCTTAAAGTAATCTTTTGTGCACCATGTACTATGCAGGTGAATTTCTTACTGTTCAACTTTGTCCTCAGTAAAATGCATCACTTCAAGACAGCTCCTTTGAATTGAGGTTTAGCCCCTTTCCTACTTTGTGGTAGATTCTGTGATGACAACAAAAGCTTTAAGTCATGTATGGGCAACATTTCTTTTGGCCGGTGAACTTCAGAGCCCAGAAGGATAGGATAACATTGTATATGAAGCAGGCAGAAGATTGCTGTAGTATTAACCATCAGTGAATCCATTGTCTTGTGACAGCACCTGGGGTGGGGCTGGAATACTCCAAAGGGACTGGCCAGTAGACAGAGAACCACCTTTTGTTTTCAGGTCATCTGGTGATCTGAAGGTCTGCACATTGAATTGGTTGTTATTTTGCATAAATAAAGTTTTGTTGGAACACAGCTTTGCCCACTTGCTTACTGATTGTGGGGCAGAGCAGTTGCCACAGAGACTATATGGCCACATATTCTCTAGACCTTTAAGAATTATTTTGCTTGCTCCTGCTTCAGAATATAATGCTTGTTCAGGATGAAATCTCCCTGGATTTCTTCCTTCCCCTTACTGTCTCTATTCTCTTCTTGCCCCATTTCTTCCTTATCTTACTTTTCTTGTTTGTCATGCTTCTTCGTTTCTTACTGTGAAGGAAACATACTGATAGAGCACAGGAACTGCTATCTCTTTAAACTCAAGCTGATATACATACATTAGGGACTTCAGTTGAACCTTGAGTCATCCAGAAATCACATTTAGATGAGGGAAAAGGCTTTTTACAGTGTGAAAATGTCTGACAACAAGCCCAAAGGATTGTTACGCTTTTGGTCAATTTGGGGGAAAATACAAATACATTGGTATTTATAGCTTTTCAGCCACATTCTTGCAAAAATAATTTTATTAAAAGTAATCCAACAAAAAATTGAGGCATTTGAAGTGCTTTAGAAAAGAATGATTAAAAATGTTAACCACCCGAGTATGACTGAGAAATTATGCATTATGTCTTTATTTCAAATCTAGCCACTTCCTCCAAGATGCTTTCATTCCCCAAAAATACTCATGGATACATTTCTTGGCTATTTTCCAAAATGTGATTGTCAGTGACTTCTGAATAGTGATTATCTTATTTGGAATGTGAGTTTTCTTGGAGAGTGTAGTGTTGCAGATCAAGCCCATGGCCTCGCATGTGCTGGACAGTCACTCGCACTGTAATGCACTCCCAGTTAAATTATTTTTAATTTTTAGCTTTTAACTTTATGACATATTATGGCTTAAAACACACTGAAATGTTTTTAAAGTATGAAATTGTATTTATGTGCATCACCAGCAATACAGTCTTCATATCCAAGCAATATCTCCTCTTCCCCATGCTTGCTTCTAAGTTCTTTTCAGAGAAAAATAAAGGTTATTGTATTTAAAGCAGGCAGAGGCCAGACATGGGGGCACATGCCTATAATCCCATCACTTGGGAGGCTGAGGCAGAAGAATCACCAAGAGTATGAAGCCAACTGGGCCTCCATAAACCCTGTCTCAAATAAGTCAAGCAAGCAAACAAACAAACAGAATTAGGTGAAGCCTTTTGAGACAGCCTTCGACATAATTTAACAGTTAAAGCATCAAAACAGAGTCCTCTCTTCTGTACTGAGTGGATCAGGAGCCTTGAGAGCCTACCCTCTTCCCTTTAGAAGTCATATTCACAGAGCTCCATAGCACTCTGGTAGTGCAGTCAGCTCAGTGCTTCCTTGCTTCCCTGGGAGCCACCTGGAACACTTTGTAGAGGGTGTCCTTGCTCATGCTTTTGCCTGTGGGAGTGAATCATAGCTGTCATTTCCTTTTGAAACCACCTCTGTTCCATCTCCCTTTTCCCAGAGCCTTTTACCAGTGCTCAGGATGTATCCCGTGCCCCCTCAGAAAGGCGATGGTGCCACCACATCAGCGAGATGAGCACAGGCACTGACACTTTCTCACCCAGCAGGACCATCCCAGGTCACACTAGTATTCAGTGTGCAAGCATAACAGCATGGACTATCCATGTGAATAGAGCAACCAGGTGCCTATGGTATCGTATCAAGTGGATAAATTGATTTCACCTTTTTTTTTTTAAGGGTTGTGTTAAACTGTGTGGCTTATACTAAAAAGTTTATTATCTAACCTTTGACAGCGCAAGTTTGCTGATCCCTACAATAGTCATGATTAAAATGTATGGACAGGCATGCAATTTTATTGTTTATGTAGTACAGCATTTCATCCCAGTACACAATTGCTATTGCACATTATTCCTGAATGATGTTGGTGCATAAGAAAAAAAGATATCTCCCTTTGATGATTGAATACTTATTGATAATTTATGGGCATACAGTCTACTAGGGTATATAATTCAAAGTACAAAGTCTTCTAATGGGTTCACTGTAGTCCATTTTTATGTTGTATTCATTTTGTAAATCACAACAAACTTGGCCTGGTAGAGACATTCCACTGCAGCAGTGCTCCGCACACTGTCTACTTGCAACTTAGTGTAGTATGCCTCTCCCTGAAAGTACATCTGTTGGTTGTACCCCAAGAGCCCTCCATGTCTTATTTGTATGTAGGGTATTTTCACGTCCTTTACTCTCCAATCTTTGAATTTAAATGACTGGTCTTTGCTTGAACCTCAAATCCAAACCACATGTTTCTTTTTATTTTTGAGACAAGGTCTCACTATGCAGTTCAGGCTGGAGTTAAACTTGCTGTACAGCCCAAGCTGACCTGGAACTCACAATGATCCTCCTGCCTCAGCCTCCCAAGTGCAAGGATTACAAGTGTGCATTATTATGCCCAGCTCACACCATGTTGATGGCCCCTTATTGATACACCAGCAGCTTTAGACTGAAAAAGTTTAGGGCACTCTGGCTTGGCCATTGATGCCCGACTCTGGTCCTGCCAGAATTACCACCTCGAGGGGAAGCCATCCTTGGAACCTTTCCCGTCTCCCTCTTCTGCTTGTGCTGCTAATCCCTTCCAGGTGGTATGCTCTCTGGGACATTCTTCCCCCACTCAAGCGATTCATTGACACATAAGAAGCATTTTTCTCTTCATAACTTTTTTTTTAAAAGTATTGAGTGTTGGGGCCAAATACCATTCAGTTACCACCTTTTTTTTCCTCTCTACGTTGTGTTTTCTCCACTCTGCCTATTGTCTTGCAGCTGTTGCTGCACTATGTGGAAGCTAGTATGTGGGAAGGATATTATATAAACAAGATTTCCTAGTTCTGTATATTTGTACCACAGTACGAAGTATATTGAGAGCCATCATAGTTTAAGTTTATTGATTTCACTAGTGGTTTCTGCATTCTAACTAGTTCTAGAAGACTATTAGTAACTGATTTTATATATATATATATATATATATATATATATATATATATATATATATATATATATATATATTGATTGATTGATTGATTGCATATTTATACACACCACTGTGGAATTCATTTTACTATGTAAATAGTGATATTTTCTTGTTCAAATGCTTCTATACAAAGTATTTATTTTAACAACTACAAAATGAACTCAAAAAGGGCTTTCCAAAAATTGTTCTTGCCATCCATCCTCCCGAACTGTGCTCAGCCACTGACCCCTTCCTTAACAATGAAGGCAGAAGGGTATGGCCCTGAAGTCCTCACTGTTTGGGGGAAGATACAGCATGACTTTGAGATCTGAGCACTTCTCCCCACTACCCTTCCATCCCAGAACAAAGTAGGACTCCTGCAGTAGGTATAGCCATGCCAGGAATGGCATTAGGGTTTTTCTCAAGGAGCCCACTTTTTGCATGTACCCTTGACATGTTCAACTGCTCACTCTCACTGTTTGTGCAGGGAATTGAGCCTTAGTTGTAACCCCAAGGAAATTAAAACCTATATCTGTGGGATAAGGAGAAACCACTGGTTGCCTCAAGACAGCACTGAAGTGTGTGCTTCTAGTCTCCTGGGCTTGTGAGAGTCCCTTTTCACACCCTCACCATGGAAGCTAAGAATGCCACCTTCTGCACCTTGATAATACTTGTGAGTACCTTCACGCTCATCTTCCTCCTCCCTCTGTCACAGCAAGCATTTGTGCAGGTGTGGGCGAGTCCCAGCTGTAACGAGGGTTACAGAATGAAACCATCTGTTCTAAGATGTGTTCAGCTTTACTTCTCAGGAGTCCTCGTCTGCTATTCAGAGCACCCTACAGGTCATGGAACCAATTTTTTGATAATGTCCCTTTCCCTGTGCTCTGTCCCTGGGCACCCCTATCTGCATCATGATTCTCATTCTGCCCAACTGGCTGGACTGAGAACTACAGGTCCAGGATACTGGGAGCTTTGGAACTAGGTCCACAGGGATCGTTATCGTCTGTTTGAACCATAGTTTATGTTTCCTATGACCCCCCTTTGTCTTTCCTAAACAAAGGAGGGGATGCTTGAACAGTGATGCTGGAGAATGTTTTTCTAAGATACTATTTGTATAAGCAAATCTGGTTTTAAGGTAAAATGTGAATGGGTAACTAGGTGCCAGGGAAATTTAGCACTGAACTAGACAGAACTTTTCTAATCTGCAGAAGTAGACTTTGCTCTCATCTAAATGTTCACAGGAAGTAATGCTGTAAATAGTTTTCTAAAAATATTTATTATATGTGCTGTATATGGATTCATGTTCTGAGTGATGTTGGTATGCATTATAGTACTGTAGAAGAATATATTTTAAGCAGTAAACTTCCTTTCATAATGTAGTCACACATGGAGAAAGAACAAAAGCCAGCAGGTTGAAAGCTGTTGGGGCCTTTGATGTGTAATGTAACATCATAGTCAAGCTGTAGCTTTAAGTGGCCCCTTATCTGGATACTGGAGATTTCCAGTTGTTCTTTCTGATGTGCTGCCCTTAAGCAATAAGATTCTAGATGATAACTTGTTTGGGGTCCTAGTTGCCCTTGTCTCAGAGGATCAGGTGGGGGTAAAACAGCTCTTGTGATGCCCTCTTGCCTTTGCTAGAGAGGTTGCTGTACTTGAATTTTGCCTCTGCTTATCTGCATGCACCCACATATCAAAAAATTCCAGTAATTCATGAGAAATCTGCCCACATCAGACATGTCAAATGTGCTTGTGTGCAAGTAATTATCCATGAACCTATAGTCTAGAATTTAGTGAAGGAAATCTAATTTGGCTATAGAGTAAATGTAAGAACTTTTCACATGTGAAATGAAGTGACAAATTTAAAGACCTTTGGCTATGTCTGAACCACCTTTAGAAGCTAGCTCATTTCATACCAGCTTCCAATCCCTAGGCCTGACACATTTGCTGCCCTGTATTCTCCTGGGTTCAGCCTTTTAGGTCAATGTAAAGAGGCAGTCTCTCCTCCATTTCCTCCAGCACATCCAGCTCAACAGGTTCCTAAAGCTGTTTAGCAGCCTGTCCTTGTGACCGTCCTAAATTTTGTGAAAAAGAAATCCACACTGAGATAACCATAAATAGAAGTAATATAGTTTTTATAAGCTTTTGGAATGTCTTCTCTTTTGTATTTATGATGGTGTTTAGAATTTTTCACTAGTGTTTTTTTTTAGATTGAAGTGGTGCATTAGTATAAAACTTTCCATTGCTGAGCCAGAAAGCAAGCAAAGAGGAAAGAAATTGACCTATATTGTATGGTTGGGGAGGCGACAACTTGTGGGGGGGTGGGGGTCATTGTAGATTATGTGAAGATAAAATAGAATTTTGGCCTGAGGCTCCCCAAGTCTTTAATACTTTGTAATAAAAATCCCCTTAGCCTCAGTCTCAGTAGAAGCCTGCTGTTTACCCTCAGGGAACAAGTAGTTTTCAAAATTGAGCTCCTCCAAGGTCTTTAGCCAATGCCTGTGTGTATTGGCAATTTTATGAACTCATGGCATTATTTTCCGATATGCATTATGATATTAGAAAATTCAACCCCAACCTGTATTAAAAGCACAGCCCAGGATCCTAACTGAAGTTAGTCAATGCCTTTAAGGGGCCAGGAGGTCATTGGAGGCCCATGCAATTGAACTGAAGCTCAGGTGCCATGTTGGATTTTTATTGGTTTTTTTTAGGCTACAACCCTTCAGACTTTGTTTAGGGCAGGGGCTGCTGATCTGGCTGTGGATTTAGGGAGCTCTAAAATGAATCTCTACCGTTCCTTTAAAGATCTTTTTGGTTCTTCCCAGTGTTGTCATTGCCAAGGTCAATCTGTAGTTGTTAATATGTGCTCCTTTTTGCTGTCTCGTAAGTCTTAGCCAGTGTTCCAGATGCCCAAGGACAGGGCCTCCAGAGAGCATAGCCCTTTTCTGGTGCCAGGTGTGTGTTCATAGTCTGTGTGAAGGGTATTTCTAGAAAAAAAAAAAAAAAGCAGTGAAATGAGAAATTCTGCAAATGTTAACTTGGAGGATCAGTGTGCATCTCTTGGGTTTGGATTTCCACTATGTTAGTGAGTCTAGGAAGATACTGTGTCTTTAATGGATGAAAATTCAATGTATGCTGTGAATTTGTTGGTTTGAAACAATGAAAAATGTTCATTAGACAATGTTTACATACCTCACCTGAAAAACCTTTGAGAGTGTATATATGAAATTTAAAAATATATTAAGTTGCTTTAAAACAATATGTATAGCTATAAAAGTTGGAGTTATTTTAACTTTGAATATGTACCAGGTTTCTTAAATCTTGAATTCTTGTAGACTCTTTGTGCTTCTGTGTTTTACTTTCCTGTTAGACCATGTAGGAAAATGTGTTCTTGTGATTGGTAAAGGGGCCCCCACTAAAATTCAAGTTTGGAAGGATTTCCTGTGTTGTTTCAGATTTTCTTGTTTGGTTTTGAGGGTTGGGATATGGAGTTAGAGGATGTGTGGGAGGGATTTCTCTAACACTGACATCTATTCCATGTGCTTTTTCAAGGCGCTTATTTTATTGCAGCATATTAAATTTCTTTGATATTAAAATGTGTTTGTGTAATCACTGGAAAGGATAGAGAATGCACTGAAGCTAGTCATTCAGCTTGTAGCCTACTGCTAAGTTGGCAAATAACCAAAAGTAACCTAAAAGCTTTATACCAAAGCAGTACTCCATCTCAACAATGATGTTGGTGTTTAAAGAAATCAGTCTATGAATTGTGCCTAATTTAAGGAAGAAAAAAAGTCCAATCGATGAATCCTTGGGATTACCATACCAGGGTTGGAAAGATGTCAGTGTTTCATTCTGAGAATAGGAAGTAACAGAGTTCAAGCTCCTCACAACAGGCAAACCAGGCTAGAAGTACCCATGTCTCTACAGTCTATGTGGAGTATGGCAGAAGGATGACAGGAAGTCCTTCCATTTGCTGACCTTGTCACTTGCTGTGTTTTAATTCTGCTTGGGATGGGTCTACTTAAGGACCCACTGGGCCAGTGAGACTTACTCAGCAGATTTGGCTAATAGTGGCCATCCATACACAGAACTAAATCCAGAGATGATAATCCAGCAGTCATTGGGACATTCCTGAGTTTACTTTTACTCGGAGGTTGCAAAACTGCAGGTCTACAGAGGTATTATTTTATGTAGCCCAATTATGTACACACATCATACTGTAAGTTTTTTAACATAAAGAAGAGAAGTTTTTGGCTTCTCTTTTGAAAAAAATGGTGATGATCTGACAAAATTAGTTCCTGGTATGAGTCACCTGGTGCTCAGTAGATTGGTAAATACTCAAGTCACCACCATCCATAGCTGTGTCAGTTGCCATTTATCACCTTACAGTAGTGAAATTTATACTTGTTTTATCAAAAGTAGCAAAGAAAGAATGGAGGAAGATACTGTCTCTTTGATTTACTTAGGTAAACACCTGGCCACCCAGCTAACTGAGCCTACAACTCTATTAGATCTTATTTTCTCTCATAACCATATTTGTTCCATTTTCTCCAAAAATCTCTTTGCCCTAATTACTTTAAGCCACTGGATTTACCATCACTGGGCATTTTCAAGCTAGCCATGTGCTGTTACGTCCTTTTGTCATTGCCTTGGTTCATGGGAAATCAGCCCGTGTTCCTGGCATCAGAGGAGGACAAGCTTGGTCCTTTTACCATCAAACACCTGGATATCCTGTCTGCCAATATTCAGCATCATCCACATACTAAGATCTGGGATCTTATAAAACCCAAGTGCAATTTTCTGATCTAAGAAGGTGACAAAACTCCTACAGAAGTATGTTTGCCTCCTTTCTTTACTGATTCCTAAAAACACTGGCCTAGCAACAGACATTAGAAACCTTACAGAATGTCTGAGAAAATACACTGCTTTCTGATGCTGCCCAGATACTATGGATCCCCCAGAGCCAGGTTAAATTATGTGTGTGGCTTATAGACAAACATACAAAATGTCAATGTAACAGCAAACACTTAGCAGAGATGGGATAAGCTGCCTCCCTAAACCAAGTGTGCTGTGTCCTTCTGTGCATCAACAGACCCATGAGAAGCTGTGACTCCCAGACCCCTTCCTTTGTGACTTCAGGAGGAGCCGAATTCCAGGGCAGACACCCTGTATGTGAGGATTATAGCTATTATGGGGTCATCTCTGAAGTCCTTGTGTCCTAGAGCAGCAGGCTCACCTCAGCAGAGAAAGACAGCCAGGCAGAATACAACTGAATGTCATGTTCACATGGAAGACAATAGACAATATCAACATAGACTAAAACAATGCTTCCAGGGGAAGAGTAGGTGCAGCTCCCTCATGGACTGTTCTAAGCCAGTCTCTTAAGTCAATCCAAAAAAGACTACAGAAACACGAAATGAAAGGTCACAATGGCATAGCATCTGAAAATCAAAAGACACTGGATATTGACTTTAACATATAAAAATACTATAACAAATGAAATACAAATATATATTAGAATCTTTAAGTATTCTGTATAAGGAGATACTTTTGTGGTTAGGCTGACATCAGGCAGAGAGGAGACAAAAGGCGGCCTTTCTCACTTCCGAACACCATCAGAGAGCTCCATGCACTGTTGCCAGTGGTGCTGCCCAAGCACCATCTCCCTCAGTACTCGCCCTGCTGGGTCTCTTCAGTGCACCATTAATAGAAACAGCCAGTGGTGACCACAAAGCAAACTGAAGATCTTTACCAAAGGGTAGCAAGATGAGTACATGATTTCTTGGGCTGGTGATTTCATAGTTGTCTTCTCTAAAAACTTGAGCCAAATATGAACAGGGAATGGGAGTGATGACCCAGTCCTATAGCAACTTAAAGGTTGGTGGCTGAGTTAGAACAAAAGATGATCCTGGGGTGCATGACTATCTTGGACCCCTCGCTGCCTTCATGCTTGTGCATTCCAGTCTTCGCACAGTGAAAGACCAGTATGGAGGCTGTCAGTTGGAGCAGCTGTAGGATCACAAGGTACTTCTGTGAATCAGCATACCAGTCTATCACACTGCACAGTCCTGGAGGAAAGGTAGCATCACCTGTCTGCAGGTACCCTTCCACTTTAGCAGTATTGAGGCCTCCTTCCAGCAGTAGATCCTGAGCCAAGGAGCTGACCTCTTCAGGCACTGGGAAACAGCAGCCTGGGAAGCTAATTTCCTCTGTGCAGGTGAGTCTGGAACACTTTGCTTCCAGGAAGGGGCAAGCCAACTGCCTAGTGCCTCTTTTGCCCTGTACAGACTGATGCTACTACCTACTAGTGTCCTAGAGACTTGGAGTAAGGAGATACTATAGAGCCCTTGGAGAATCCTCAAGAGAACCCAGGTGCTATCCACTTGGGGCATGGGGGCTAGTCCTATGGCCTTGCTTAGAACTATAAGAAAACAGGTTGATTTCCTCGGGAGGGACTAACCTAGCCATGAGGACCTTTTGCTCAGCTAGTCATAGAAGGGTCTTATCCCATAGTTCTATTACTCTTCAGGAGACTCATGTCCTCTGCTAGTCACAAAGGGCTTCTCTTGATGCCCATATGGGTAAGCACACAGACACAGGGCCACTCCAACTCCCATACTCAAATCCTCAGATGGATCTAGATAAGGGATGTGCTTATCTTTGCCCACCGGGACTTCCGGGGCTATATACCCTCTGAGGGAAACATCTGGGAAAAAAAGAGTGTGACCTTTCTTCCTTCCCTATAGCAACTCACTGTTAGGTTCAAAACCAAATGTAGAAGAGATAGTCTTATCAGATGATCATGTAGCCAGTGGCTCTTTAAACACAGAGCCTTCATTGCAAACACCAAGGTGCACAATGGGCCAGTATCCTTGGTGGGGTCCCCACTGGGCTGTATCCTTGCCAGACACCCCGGTTGGCTTGTAGTGCTTATGGGCTAGTTCACATCTGCCATTAGGGCCAAACACTGAACAATACTTATCTCTGGGGTGGCCGTGTTAAGGCCAATGTAACCTATGAAAATGGACTTTCTAACTCTTTGGGCCTGTCTTCTGAAGTGGCAGTGGCAGAATACACATGGTTCCTTTCGTCAGTCCACCTCCCCATTTTATGGCTAAGGAAGTCCACTGAGAGCAGGAAGTTCACCTGGAATAAGAATTGCTAGGAGCTCCCCCACTGCTCCCTCTTGACCTAAATGCAAGAGGCTCAGCCTCCATAGAGGAAACTCCATACCATCCCTCTGCCAGCAGCTTGTGGCTAGCTGGTGGCTGGGGAATCCCAGGCCCAGTACCTCTTTCTGGGTCAGTGTTTGTTCAACTAGCACCAACAACCCTCTGCTCTCTTTGATGGGGCCTGCCACCCCAAGTAGTCCTAGTGGCAGTTTCTTCCACAAGAGCCCTCTTCTGGAAGCTACAGTGGTTATCCTACACTTTTAAGATTCTGAGGCCATCACACTACCAGCCTTCTCAAATAATGACAAGAGTGGGACCTGTCCACTGAAAAAAGTCTTTATCCTTTGCAGGTATGTGGGGGGAGGGGGAGGGCTGATCCTAGCTCCCTGGGAAAGAGGAGGGGATTTGGGGGCCAGGAGCCTTTTTCAGTCCAGGCTGGGCCACAGGATAAGAGGAAGGTAGCTTTGAAAAGGTTTCAGCTCCTTTCTCCAGACCCATATAGCAGAGAATGCCCCCATTCTGCCTTTCTATGGCCTGACCTCACACACATTCATTCAACAAATATTTATTGAGCGCCTATTTGTGCAAGGCACTTCCAGAGAGGGTGGCCATAGCTCCAACCTGCCTTCTGCTGGGCTGCAGTGCTATTAGACCCCATGTCCATCAGGGCCCAGGGAATGTCCCGGTGATGCCCACACCACAACTAGGTGCCGACTCTGCTGCCCTGCCTGTGGTGCTGCCTGGTCCATGCCACCTAAACACAGAGGGTGCAACCACATTTGGTGGGCTTCTCCACCTCCTCGGCAAAAGAGGTTCCGTCGCTGCACTCGAAGGTAAGCTTCCTCCACTTCAGCCGCAGGCCCTGGCAGCAGCCTTGGCCTGAGCATGTGCCCCGGCACTCCACCCATGATAGCGGGCGCGTGGTTTGGCAGATGGCATAGCCCCTCTGGACCCGGTGAAAATCCCGGACAGGGTCCCCCCGGCACTCGAACTCTAGATGGGACAGACATCAAGAGAAAGCCTCAGGGCACACCCAGGGGCCAGCTTCTGCCACAGGAGGCAGGAGGAGGCGAGGCAGCACCCTACAAGGAGTCCAAATCCTCATGTACCTCTTGGCACGCAGTGTCCTCCCACCTCTTGTGCATGCACCTGTGCATTGCTGCCTCCTGGGGTCCCCAATAGTAGTCAGTGATAAGGACAAACTTGGTAGTTACCAGGCCCCTCTGAGGCAAAATGGCTGTCAGGGTAGGGTGACTCCCCCCCAGGCTACAGGGTACTCAGGAAGAGCTGAGGAGGCAAAGGCTCAGGGGCCCTTAAGGTGCATGAGGTCTGGATTTCTCTGCCTTGTCAGGCCCAACCTCAGCAGTTTGGATTCTAGCAAATGTCTTGGTCAAGCAGGCTAGGAAAGTAGTCCACTGCTAGGTCCCAAGCTGACAGGGCCAAATGTGGAGGTCTGGTCAGGTGGTGTTTGGGTGGTCTCTGTATAAGAAGAGACCTTTACTAGAAAGGACTGCTACCCTGGGGAGGTGGGTGAGGCTCAGTTCTCAGCGGGGGGTAGCCCAGAAGCAACTGAAGGTACAGGAGGATGGGGAAAAACAGAGAAGTGAAGGGGGTCTGCTGAAGTTGGGAGGAAGAAGACATAAGTTGCTGCAGCAAGTTGTGGGAAAGAGGGACCCCGAAGAGACCATGTCAGGAGGGGGGCCCCTGACCTTGCTCACACAGCTCGCCTGAAAAGCCAGGGTCACACACACAGTGTACCCCCTTGGTGGTCGAAGCCTGGCAGTGGCCATGCAGGCATTGCAGGCTCCCACAGGGCTCTACCACTGCCCCTGCCTGGTTGCACAGGGCCCCTGAGTATCCCTCCTGGCACTG
This sequence comes from Ctenomys sociabilis, assembly GCA_004027165.1. NCBI lineage: Eukaryota > Metazoa > Chordata > Mammalia > Rodentia > Ctenomyidae > Ctenomys > Ctenomys sociabilis. The sequence goes on from PVKA01005106.1 coordinate 55,294, forward strand.
GCAGCTGTAGGAAAGGGCATCAAGGGGCACACATTTCCCGTGGACACACCTGGAGGGAACAGAGAAAAGGCACCATGAGGACAACCAGCGTTCAGCGCAAAGGTGTCCCACTCCTCCCGTGACTACAGGACTACATTCTCCCCCAAGATTTAAAAGGAGAAAAATGTGCTTCTGTTGGTCCTTTTTCTAGTCAGTAAACACTGAAAACCAGAAAAGGAACATAAACAATGAAATCCTGTGGTCGGCCACACTCCAATTTGAGAATTTAACATGAGCTCTCACCATGATGGACAATATATAAGGGGCCATGGAAGAGAGCTCCTTCACCCATCCCAGACTCACTTGTGGCCATGGCAGGGGCCGTCTGCTGGCTGGTCACAGTGAAGCCCCCCCCAGCCAGCCTCACAATGGCACATGGGGCCTGGGGTAGCATTGGGTTGGCAGATGCCATGCAGGCAGTAGAGTTTGCGACAGGGTTCACAGCCTGGCACCACGCCTGGCTTCATCTGTGTCTTGGTGAAGTCCTGCAGCTCATTATTTATGTACAGGTTTCGGATGCAGCCATGGAAGCTGGTACCATTAAGGACCTGCCACAGGCGAAAGGCAGCTGAGTTCACATCCACCGGCATCCCTATGATGGACAGGAAACAAAGTGAGCAGAGTCAGTGTCAAGCCATCCCTGGCGCCCACCTCTGAGACCCATTGGAAGCTCTGCAAGTGTTTCCCTTTCCCCTTAACCTCTTCCTCTGTGGCAAGGCCCTGCGCCACAACCCTATGCCATACTAGAGGGCCAGACTCTTTTCCCAGAACACATGGGAAAGGTACTTCCTGTAGCTAGAGTATCAGGCATGGCATGGCCAGAGAACAAGTGGGAGTGGGAGTACCTGTCCCTAAAGTCAGGCTGTCCTTACCTAGAGCTCCTTCCTTATTTCTGGAATACAAGCTTTTACTCCTGGAAACTCCAACCAAACTCTAAGCAAAGCCCCTGCAGCCTAGACCAAGATGAGAACTCATGTGGGGCACTTTGTCACCACTTCTGCGCACGTCACTTTCTAGCAAGCCTCGGAGTTCGGACTACCAAACCCTATCTGAAAATGCTCACAACTTGCCTGAACTTTCTCAGCTACTGAAGACTGAGCTATGGAGCTGGGCATATAACTCAGCAGCATAAGTGCCTGCCTGGCAAGCGCAAGGTCCCAAGTTTGATCACCAGTACCAAAAAAATAAACACAGAGCTATGATCAGAACCAAGAGTCCCAGCTTTCACATACCTCTCTGCTAAAACAGCCCCTACCACAGGCCTACCTCTGCCCAACCAAGAAATGCCTGTGGGTGGTAGACCGGAATCTGCAATGCTATAGGCTAGAGGGGAGTCTCCAGATGAGGTGGAGATGCCACACTGAGTCTCTTAAAGCTGCTCTGGCCTCTGAGGGCCCAAGACTGGAGATGGATCCTGAGTAACTCAGGAGCCTCTTCTAGCCAAGAGCCAAGAAGAAAGGTGCCAGTGGTGTAGAGACAGCAGGGAAAGCCTCAGACCCTGCTCGAGACCACAGCCTGAGATCCAGGTAGCAGATACAAATCCTCTTAACAGTTAGGCCCTCGCTAGGACAGCCCCTTGACCTTTGGTTGTTTCTCCTACAACTGCAGTGTCCTGAGCATAAGCCAGCAAGCAAAAGGCACCTCCCTTGGACCCAGTCAGTCTCCATTCCCTGAGGAGACAGCTGTCTTCTCCACCAGGCCAAGTCCTCACCTCCCACATAGAGGGGTGCCTCACTGTTGAGTGTGTAGTGTTTGCCGAAGTTGTCCATAGTCATGGGACTGCCGCCATCGATGGAGAGGTTCACCATCTGGTCAAAGGTGACCAGTTCAACAGTGTGGAACTGCCCATCATTGATCATCTCAGCACTGGAAGGAGATGGGGTTCACCCACCCCAGGGAGTGGGCTTCAGTTCAGATCATTCATGGTAAAACACCCTCCCAGAAATGGCACCATCCCAGCAGTTGCTTCCCTGAGGACAAAGCCCCTTATGGGGAAGACTGCAGGATAAGTGGACTATAGCCAGATGCCTCTCAGTTCCCTTCCTGTACCCAAGGGAAATGCTGAAAAGTTTGGGAGAAGAGCCCCCATCCTCTGAGGTAAGAAGCCTCCTCTGAGGTAAGCAAGGAATGGGGAAAGAGAGATTGCAGCTCAGACCTCAGGGAGCCCCAGACCCAACATGAAGCCTAACCTAGTGCTTCATGTATCCTTGCTGCTTGGGAAGTCCAGCTTTCTAGCCATCCCCACAGCCACCTGTACTCAGCCCAGGAGATCCATCCTTGCCTACCCCACCCCTAGAGTAGCAGGTGGGCTGAGGAAGCCATACCTGTAGATGGCAGAACTGGGGTAGCTGCCTGGATCGTAGCTGACACGCACATGGCCCTGGTACAGCTCCACTGCTATATGGTCATTGTCACCGTTGTACAGTAGAATCCCATTGTCCTCTGCTGTGGAGACCTGACAGGCAAAGGTACTTTCTCTCCCAACCTACCCCTTTCAGCAATAACATAGGAGGTAAGTGGAGCAGAGACTGAAGGAACAACACTGTGTGCAGCAGCAGCAGTGTCTGTGCCTGCCCAGCTTCCCCAGGGACCACACATGCATGGGGCACACTGAGGCTGGCAGCTGTACCAGCCTGGCCAGGGTCAAGCAGGGAGGTGGATGATCCAGCTAAGGGCTGGAAAGTATGTGCCAGCAGAGCAGGTAAGAGCTTTGGGGATCTGGATAGGGACAAAGAGGGAGACCAGGCCTACCACCTCACACTGGTGGGGAGCTCCTTGTATGGGCCTCAGGGAGTCAGCTACCCAGGGTGGGACCACAGAGAGGACAGGTTTAAGAAGGTTGTCCCAAGCCAGCAATGTCTAACCTGAAAAGAGCCACTCAGGAAACAGTGACTGTTATTAGAGGTGGATTTTCCCCCTGGTTGTCCCTCCTCCCACTTTTGGCAAAGACCCTAATCCTCCAGCCCATAGAAGTGGGCAGAAGGCTCATGCTGGCCCACTCCCTGGACCAAGTGGTTGGTCCAGAGGTGGTCATGTGACTGAAGCCAAGCTGATCAGACAGCTTCCCTGAGACTTTTGACCATTGTCTAATTAGAGTTGGGAAGGAATAACCCCTCTCAATGGACTTGTGAGGATATCAGGATAAAACCAAGGGTGGACCTAGGCAATGGTGGTTTGGGGTTTTAGTGACATTTTTGTTTTGTTTTGGTTTAGATTAGCTTGGTTTATTTTTTTGTGGTAGAGTCTCACTATATAGTCCAGGCTGTCCTCAAACTCAAGGTAATCCTCCTGCTTCAGCTTCCTGAGTGCTGGGATTAAAGGCATGCACAGTCACACCTGCCATTTTAGTGAGTTTCATTCTGTCATATAGTTACTGTAGTTGTTGTCTGGCTGTGTGGACAATATTAGTGACAGGATTCTGGAGAGGTGATGTGGCCAATAGAGCAGAGTAAGTATTCTTCAAAGGCTAAAGATGACAAGGACAAAGAAAGGCAGGAAGAAAGATGCTACATTTGGGATAAGGATATGGAATTTGGGAAAAAGAGTGAGCTCATTAAAGAGCGGTTTACATTTTTTATTGGGTGATATGTATAATCCACTCTAGTCTCCCTTCTTCAAGACACATTTAGCAAAATATCAATATGTTTTATGAGTGTTGAGATGGGGCTTTTTTTTTTTTTATCCTCAGCATGATGATGTTCTGAGATGGGATTGAAGATGTGAAAGGGACACCAGGAATCTTTGGTTAAAGTCATAAGCCCCAAATTAACTCTGGACACACTCCGCCCATGCAAAGCAAACTTGGGGTTGAAGACAGGAGGTGAGGAGCAGTTGAGATAAGAGATGGTGGAAAAGGATCCTGGAGGGTTTGGTTTTCCTATTTCTGCTCTGGTGTGGGGTTCAATTTTTCCAGTTATGCTTAAACTTGTTCAGGCTGAGAACCTGAGCCCCAGAAGGAACGCTAACACTGGTTCCTCCCAGTTCCCCAGGGCAGGCTTGCAACCTCATACTCTGGCCAAGGCCAGGGTCTCTGTCTTCTGCTTCTGTTTTGTGACCAGGTCCCTGGGCACACACCTGTAGTGTGATGTTGGCCCGCGGCCAGTTCTGCAGGTCAGTGAACTGTAGGTAAGTGTCCCGATCCACGAAGTTGACACTGAGCAACTTCTCACACTCAGGACCGCTGAAGCCTGGGAGGCACTGGCACACTGGCTGGCTGCCCTGGTCAACACAGTTGGCCCCATTCTGGCACTCAGTCCCATCGCAGGGATTCCTGGGAGCAGGTGGGTGGGGAGGTATCTCACAGAGCTGTCCACTGAGAGGAAAGGATATACATTAGAGAGGGCAGAGCCAAAGGAAAAGGAACATCTCCTCTCCCACAGTCCTGGAAAAAAATTCACTGAACACCTTGGGGATATCAACCCCTAAAGTGACAGAAGCTACTTCAGTGAACACTGTTTCCTAAGAGAACCAAGAACCAGAAGAACACTGAGAAGTGGTCCTTGGTTCAGCAGCTTTGATACTGCAAGGCACTGCACAGAAATGAAAGCCCCATGGAACCCACATTCCAACAAGATCTCAAGTGATCCCTGTGCATGTGAATGCTGAAGAGGCAGTTGCCACTCGTGTCATAATGCTGCAAGGCAGGTTTTATTATATAAGATCTGAATTACTAAAATCTGAATTACTACCAACCTTATAGAAATAATAATGAGGGCATATTGTGAACAACTGTATGTAACAAATTAGATAGCACAAATGAAATGGACAAATTCTTAGCATTACATGAAATTCCAAAGCAGACTCCAGAGTAAATAAAACATCTGAATTGATAGGTTATGAAGGTGAGTTAATAACCAGAAAATTTCCTATCCCAGATGTTTTCTACCAAACATTTAAAAAGAATTCAAGGGCTGGTGAGATAGCTCAGTGGACTAAGCACCTATTTAGGCAAGTGCAGGGACTGGGGTTCAATCCCTGGTACCACATGCAGCACTGGCCCCGCCCTCAGGTATGCTGAGTCAGTAACCAAGTCCAGGTGTGGTGGCGCATGTGAGTCTGATCTACTCAGTGAGACCCTGTAGACCCTGTCCTAAATATGAAAGAAAGAAAGAAAGAAGAAAGAAAGAAAGAAAGAAAGAAAGAAGAAAGAAAGAAAGAAAGAAAGAAAGAAAGAAAGAAAGAAAGAAAGAAGGCAACCCACAGAAATAGAAGAAAATATTTGCAAGTATTATTATAGTAAGGGACTTAATACAAATAAAGGACTTACCTAAGTATATAAAGAACTTTCATACTCAGATGATAAAATGATAAACATCAATTAAAGAGGCAAAAGACTTGGAGAGACATGTATCCAGAAATATACAAAAATGGCTAATAAGTGCATGCAAAGATGCTGCACTTCTCACTGGGTGTGGTGGCAGATGCCTTTAATCCAGCACTTGGGAGGCTGAGGCAGGAGAATTGCTGAGAGTTCAAGACCAGCCTGGGCTACAAAATGACCTCAAGGCTAGCCTGAACTACATATTGAGGCCCTGTCTCAATCAGACCAATAGGGGCTGGTGAGAGAGCTCAGCAGACTAAGTGCCTGCTTAGGTAACCACAGGGATCAGGGTTCAGTCCCTGGCCCCACATGCTACCCTTGCTCCCAGGCATGCTGAGCTGGCAACCAAGTCCAGGCATGGTGGTGCACACCTGTAATCCCAGCACTGGGAAGGCTGAAAACAGGAGGATCACTATAAGTCTGAGCTGCTCAGTGAGACCCTGTACCAAATACGAGAGACAGAGAGACAGAGAGAGAGACAGAGACAGAGAGAATAAAGAAAAACCCCTACAAATATCAGTAGATTAAGAGTTTCTGGGACAGAAGTAGTTTCGATATGACAAGCAACAGGCGTGGGGCTCTTTCTGGGGTAATGGAAAAGCCCTAAATTGGTTGTGGCGATAGAGGCACAACTATGGGAAAAGTTGTGAATTTTACACTTTGGGTGATAGTGTACTGTGTGAATGATATCTCCATAAAGAACAGGGCTGACAGCAAAACTCAATGAGAGCGTGCACATCCAGCATGCACAGCCCCCCCCCATTTGATCCTCAACACTGAAAAAAAAAGACAAACGAAGTGTTGGATGAGTGGCCAGAAGGAAGATGGCTCCTCCAGTCTGGCAGAGGATGCTGTGTTAGAAGCAGAGGGCCTTGATGGCAGGACTTGGCCTCCGAGATTCTGCTGGGCAGGTGAGTGGTGGGGCATCCCCTGTAGCCTGCGTCCACCGCCCATCTCTCAACAGGTAGGTTAGAGACCCTTTGCCTAGGTCCTGAGTACTTACAGGATTTTCCCAAGGCTACCCAGCTGGGATTAGCAGGATCACAGTTAAAACTCCAGCGTTTAACTCCAAGGCCCTGGTCATGGTTGTCCCCCAGTCATGGAGGGCTCTTGCCATGCCAGACTGACAGCCATAGGAGGCAGCTCACCTGTAACCCTTGGCACAGAGGCAAGTGTAGCTGTTGACTGCGTCCACACACTGGGCCCCATTCTGGCAGCGGTGGCCCCTGCAGTCATCTTGATTCTCACTGCAGTTTTCACCTATGTAACCAGGTGCACATTCACACCTGGAGGTAGGGACAGGTATGTGTCAGCTGCACATTCAGCCCAGAGCACAGTAGCTGAGGCCCAACCTGCCTGTGTGCAACTGAAGACCTCAAGTCCCAGGGATTGGCAGAGCCCCCAGGAGGTCACACAGTGTCAGGGGCCCCTGTCTGTCCTGAGAGTCCTTTCTAGTGTGAGAGAAGAACTTGTGTGGACCTGGGGCTGCAGGGGAAGGCTAGGCTGGGAAATAGATGCCAGGAACAGAAGTGGGGGCTGAACTGTGCCACAGGGGACTGCTTCCCCCACCAAGAGCCACCCTGCAGCCCCTTCCCAACTTGGCTCACTGCTCCTCTGTTCCCTGTGTCCTTCTGGGTCCCCAGCACAGGGCCTCACATCCCATGGGCTCCGTGCCTCTCTTCCCCAGTGTTACCCGCTGGGTCCAGGTTGCATTCTGCAGAGGATGCCCCTCCACAGGCAGTCAAGTCCACACTTCTGCAGCAAAATCTACACTGACCTTTCCTTCCTCCATGAGATGAGTGATGTGTGCTAGTGACCTTATGTTAGCACAGGTCAATCCTTCTTATCAAATAAGGTCAGGTCAGATTTTGCCATCATTTGGAGTTCTTTTTGGATTTTTAGAGCTCTGTGGGTTCATAAGCAGGGATGAGAGATTGTAAATCTAGAGGGAATTGCTCTGAATAGGAAACTGAGACAGGAGGCACAGAGCTGAATGCTTTCCAAGTGCTCTCAGCTAACCTGTCCAGTTGCCCCTGGAGGAAGATCCTGCCTGCTCAGTTTAGGATGAGGAAACAGCCAGCATAACCAAGCAAAGCAGCCAAGGTCATGCTGCAGGCCCAGCTCCACCTGGCCACAGAGCTGTGCCCATTGCTACCCTGCACAGCCTCGCAGGAGCTGAACAGTGGAGCCCACTCACCCTTCTCCAGCAGGAGAAATACCAGAACTGCTGGGCCTAGTTGTAGGGGGCACTGACCTGGGCCCATCTGGGGTGCCCACGCATTGGGCCCTATGCTGACACGGGTTCAGATCTGGAGAGCAGAAGTCCACCAGTTGCTCGCAGGCCCTTCCTGAGGGAAGAAGGATTGAGAGGCAGGAGCGGAGCCAGGCCCAAAATGCCTCCTGCTGATGCCAAGGAGGCCCTAGCCCTCTCTCCCACAGTGCAAGACTCTAGTGTGCCTCGCCCCCTACTCACCCACAAACTGTGGGGGGCACTGGCAGGTGTAGTTGCTCACACCATCCACACAGGTGCCCCCATTGGCACAGGACTGCTCCACACAGTCATCTACATTCACCAAACAGGTTGGTCCTTCAAAGCCGATGGGACAGGAGCACCTGCAGGGACAGGGAAAGGTGAAAAGGCGCCCTCCTGGGCGGGAGCCTGAGGCCACAGGTCAGGACCATTACAGCACAGTGCTGTGGCTCCTGCCTAGACCAGACCTTGTGAGGGACATGAAGGCAAGAGCAGAACAAGACCAGCCCAGCTCCCATGGGGCTCGCTCAGTCTGGCAGGGGAGACAGAGAAGCTGAACCATTGGAGGAGCAGTGCCAAGTATAGAGGCTGGAAGCACTGAAACCAGGGTATGTGCACAAAGGGGTAGGGACACCTCCCTCCTCCTTGGCAGATAAACCAAAGACCCCCGGGGGGCCCCAGGAAAAGGAGGGAAGGCAGTGGGGGTGGAGAGGTGGGTAAGAGCCAATGTGAGGGGGGCCCCATGGTTCATCCTCTGGGAAGGGACCCGCTTGTCCGTACAGTTCAGAGTTCAGGAACACAGACTTCAGGGACAGGGTAGGGGGGTGGGATGATGATGGCCAGGCTGTGGAGGGTCCCAGATACTAGGGAATTTAAAAAAATCTTATTTGTGTATTTGGTACAGTATCTTACTATGTAGCTCAGATTCATTGTGATCCTCCTGTCTCAGCCTCCCCAGCATGGTGTGTGCTATCATGCTCAGTTTCAGGGCCAGCATATTATGCAGTACCAGGGATCAAACCTGGGTCCTTGCACTTGCCAGATAGGTGCTTGGACCACTGAGCTGTCTCCCCAGCCCAATAGTGGGGATCTTCAAACCGAAGTACACCTTTCCCTGGGCACTCAAGTTTTGCCAAAGAATGTGAGGGCCAGTGAGGGGCTGAAGAAATTCATGTCCAGGTCCTCAAATATCCAAACAGGTCTGGATTCCTAACATGCCCAGGATCATGCAGAGGCACCTGGCTCTTAGGTCAAACACAAGGTGGGACATTGCCCCTAGCTACCAAGTAATGGAGCAGCTAGGGACATGGATAAGTAGGCAGCAACTAAAGAAATGTATTTGATAAGTCAAGGGCTTTCAAGTTCTGCATGTTAAAAATGAAGGGAGACTTCTTGGAACTGTCATCTGACAGAGTATTAAAAATACTTTTGATGATAATTTAGGGCACACAACCTGGGGAGGGTTTCAAAGAATTGAGAGACACAACTATAATGAAACTGCTTCTAATCTGATCAGTACATTTATGTGAACAAACTTTTCCACCATTTGTATCTATAAAAACAAACCAGGAATATGGTATAATACTCCATGGTCACATATGCCAACTGAGAGATGAATGAACCTGTCCTGTCTATTAAGGGTTCTTGTGGAGGACCACGTGGGCGACTCCTTGAAAGAAGAGCAGTTGTCTCCATTTTGGCTGAGCCTGACCCTATTGCATGTACTGATACGTACAGAGCTGGCTAGGACTTTTCCTTATTCCTTCCACTGGCTTTAAGCAATGCATATTGGTCTAGCTGAGGTGCTGGTGGTAGTGCTTGAAGATAGCATGCACATTTCCCTGATAACCCACACCTGCTGCTCCTCCTGCTCCATGAGCCAGGTCAAGATGGGATGCAGAGCCAATACACCATAATGTTGGCTGGGTTCGGGCCTTGAGATAGAGGCTCTGACTTCCTGAGGCTTGAAAGATTACACATCGGAGCTGAAGCACTGGACCCCAAAACATTAGATACTATACCAATTGTATAATGCAGATTATTCTGCATATCCTTCTCTCTGCACATCGCAGAAGTAAATGAAGGCCTCCTACCCAGCCCAGCTCAGGGTACTCACCTACTTCCTGCCATTCTCAATCATCCATCCTTAAGCCACTCTTTCTTCATGACTAAATAAAACCTGGGTTCAGCCCTGGGTCAAGCCCTTTGCTCCAGATAGCCAGCCCCACGGCTGGACTTAGGACCCCTTGGCTCCCAGAACTATAAATATGCCATAGTGTCTTCATTCTTGCTGTGGGTTGCAATTAACTGGATAGGATTCTAATAACTTATCAAATTATAAGTTACAAATATAAACTTCCCGGACCGAGATGAGGACCAGGAAGTATTCTCTATAGGTTATTATCTAAATATTTTCTTTTTATGCTTACTATCAGTCAGCCTTTACAGTAACTATGTGGTTTTGCAAGGCTGTATGTTATTGGTAAGTATATAATAATACAAAAAACACTTCTAATTAGAGACTTATGATGACACAGAATATGAAGAGAGACTTTAATATTAACTCTTTTTTTCCATGTCCATGGCAGAAGAGCTAGTACATGATCTAATAAATAAATCTTATTACATTAGATGAAGAGTAAGAAGGTGGGAATACAATAGAAAAAAGAACAGGGTGGTCAGGCAAGGGGCTGCACACCTATAATTCCAGTTTTGGAGCAGGGGGACCTTGAGATGGAAGTCAGCCTGGGCAACTTAGCAAGGTGGTATCTAAACACACCTCCACTGTCATTCCTCAAAAAAAATCCACAATGACAACCTTAGCTGGCATTTAATAACATCAGTTTAAATTCTGGGGGGGGGCTCTGTGACTAAAAAGGTCTGAAGCTTCTGCTCAGAGCATGTTTTGAAGATTCACAAACAGGATGATTTTAAGCTGGGGTTACTGTGGTGACAGGGTCACTTTGCACTGAAGAAAGTCCCTCTGGCAGGAGCTTAGAGGCAGGGTGGAGCAAATGGGCATAGGTAAACAGGACAGCGCCTCAGGTCAAGGAGCAACTCAAGAAGATTTCCTAAGCCAGGCCTGGTGGCACAGGCCTGTAATCCCAGCGCTAGGGAGGCCGAGGCAGGAGGATTGTTGTAAATTCGAGACCAGCCTGAGCTACAAAGTGAGTTTAAGACCAGCCTGAACTGCATAGTGAGACCCTGTCTCAAAAAGACAAAAAAAGAAGCCGGGCGTGGTGGCGCAGGCCTGTAATCCCAGCACTCGGGAGGCTGAGGCAGGAGGATTGTTGTGAGTTCGAGACCAGCCTGAGCTACAAAGTGAGCTTAAGGCCAGCCTGAGCTGCATAGTGAGACCCTGCCTCAAAAAGACAAAAAAAAAAAAAAAAAAGACAAAAAAAAGAAAAAGAAGATCCCCTATCTGTAGGGCCCTCTCTGCTGGGGTGAGCAAGGGCCAGGCTGTGGGGGTGCCAAGCTCTGGGCCACAAGGGTGGCTTTGCCTGTGAGGAGAGGTCTGGGGAAGGGGAGGAGAGCTCTGCTGAAGCAGGGGCTCAGGATCTGAGAATCTGTACTTATCCTAAGGATGTTTCCAAGATGACCCAAGGGGGAAGGCCACTTAGTATTTTATTTTTCCCATCCAGTAAGTTGGGTTTGCAGAGGCAGGTTTGGCCAATTCTTCTGGCAGATTCAACATTGTCTTCTGGAGTCAGTTTGTCCAGTGATCAACTTATTTTCAGAAACTACACACTATATATTTCTCAGAAAAGCTCTGGAAAGGGAGGGGTGGTGGAGGTCCTGGGGGAAAGGCAGTGGGAGAGGCTTAGGTGTGACTTCAGCACCAGTGGGACTTGAGAGATGAGAAGGGATTGGGAGGGCCTCAGAGGAAGTGGCTGGGGCTTGGCTCCACTTGGGCAGGCCTCTGGCACCCTGCAGCAGCCTAGGCTACAGGGCTGGGCTCACGGTGGCAGCTGGTAGGACCAGCTGGCTGGGGCTGCCTTTGGGCACAGGCACATCCAGTGGGCTGTTCAGTGAAGAGTGGATGCACTGGGGGTCCGTGAAGATTTATAGGTGAATAAAGGCCCCCAGTCTGCCCTGACACTAGCACTGCATATATCCTTGGTTCTAGATGCCCAGTGTCCCAGAAAGACTCTGCACCCAGCACCCTGCTAGGGCAAGGCAGACTCCAATCCCCAGTTCACCCCTGTGACCCTGTGTTGGGTGCCCTGGCTGTCCTCTGAGCAGGTGAGTGTGTCCTCTGCTTTTACCTCATAGGATGGGAAGGAGCTTGGCTATGTGGCCTCAGTCGGCCCACCAGCTGTGATGTGGCGCATGCCCTGTGCCCCTTGAGGCCATCCCGCCTCCTGGAGCACAGGATGGCCTAGTCATCCTCTATGGGGAAGAAGCGCACCAAGGCCGGGATGGTGGCCCCACCAGCACCCCAGAATCCTGCCCCTTCAGGCTACTCACGTGAAGCTGGCATCCTCGCCCTCCTCAGCTTGGCAGGTACCCCCATTTCCACAAGGGCTGCTGGAACAGCTATCTAAGGATACTTCACAGTGTCGGCCCTGGGTGGAAAAGTCAGGTGAGTGTATCTCAGCAGAGACAGCTAGCCTCTCTGCAGCTTGGCCTTGCTGTCCCAGGAGTTGGTTGGTTATTCTCACTCATGCATTTACTCACCCATTCATATATTCATTTACCTACCCATCCACCCACTCATTCATCGATCCATCTATCCATCCATCCAGTGCCTGGGCACTGCCTGGCACTAGGGACAGCCTGCAGCAACCAGACAGACAACCTTGCCTGGCAAACAAAGCCACCTCCTCTCAGCCTCAGCCTTTACTCACCTTATAGCCGCTGGGGCAGGAGCACCTGTACACCTCAAGGGGGTCATTGTGGCAGGTGCCCTGATGTTGGCATGGGCTGGACAAGCAGGGATCACACTTGGCCTGGACAGCCAGAGTGGGGGGGCCTGTGGACACAGGAATTTTAGTGTAGAGGGTGGAGACAGCTAAATAGGCCTTTGCCCAGAGCCCCAGAGCCCTGCAAACCTCAGCCTTGAGGAGGTGGTAGCACGGCACCCCCCAAGAAGCTTCTCTCTGTGTCCTTGGGGTCCTGGCTACCCTCTTCTTGCACAGTCCACCTTCCCAGCCTCCACACCCACTTGTATGCCATGGGCTGTGCCAGCCCCAGTCTGGGCTAGAAGAGCTAACTGCTGGAATCTGCAGAGTGCTGGGTGGGTAGGCACTGCAGGCGTATGGGCGGCGGAGCCCATCACCAGTACAAGAGTGGCATAGTCACCACAACTGAAGCCAGCCTATATTTCCCCTTGCCCTCACAGCCTCCTGACATGCTTCCAGCCTGCATACACTCACAGATAAAGCAGGGCAGCCATGTGCAGAAGGAAAGGTCATTTCTGAGCTCAGCTCTGCAGGGAGGCCATGTGGGAAGAGGCATGTTCTCGAGGTTGTGCCTCCCCAGTGCTAAGGCAGGAAGACCTTCTCCTACCACCTCTAGGGCTACAGCAGGCTCCTGTACTGCCCTCCTGGGTGTGACTGGAGAAGTAAATGGAGAAGCAGTGACCAGGGTAGTGGGCAACACTTGTAAGGGGCACTGGGGCCCCATAAGATAGGTAGAAAAGCCAGGCCTATACATTTTGGCTTCCCTGTAAGGGTCCTTCTGGAAACAGTGGCACACCAGTACTGCCACAGAGGCACAAACAGAGTCACTTTTCAGTGATGACAGAAAATTGAAGGGGCACAAGGTGGGCTCTGTTTCTTGACCAGATGCTGGCTGCACAGTGAGTTCAGTTAGTGAAGATGCATTTAGCTCTTCACTCACACATGTTATATTTCAATAGAAAATAATGATTAAAAAAAGCAAAACAAAAAAAAAACCACACCAGCACCAATCCTACCCAATTGGTAAATACCAAGTACATACCAGTGTCAACTGACCTGCTTTCAAAAGCCTCACCCCGAGCTCATGCCCTGAACTGCTTCTGCTCTGACAGCATCCTGCACCCAGGGGGGCCCAGCATCTCCTCAATAATCTGAGGTGGCCTCTGAGCTTGCAGGAAGCAAGGGCCCTGGCCCTCCCCTGGGGATCCCTGCACAAAAACCTGGGCCTGAGACAGCCACTCAGCCACCTGTCCACATTCAGCAAGGCCTCTGGGGCTCGGCCATCAGCTACCCTGTCAGCCAATCCCTGAGCTAGTATTTACAGATGCTTGAGGTGAGGCACCCAAAACCAAGCCAGAGTGAGCTGCCAGTCATGTGCTAGCTCCACTTTTGCAAACACAGACTGTGGCAGCCTGCTCACCGGCTCCACCGGGGCTGGAGAAGGGGCTAGGCTAACTGCTGGGCATGATGCTTACCTAGGGGAGGCTGGAGCACTTGTGCTGCCAAAAGCCTGGTGCCTCCAGCAGCACTGCTGCTATTTTGATTTCCCTTAGATAACTCTGGGGCAGGATTAAGCCCTAACAACTTCAAGTTTTTCTGCCTGGCCTTTTCTGTTATATGTCAGGACTGGAGGCAGCTACCCTAACAAGCAGCAAGTGCTTCGTCCTGGATGCCCACCGCTCTAGCCATTGCCACTCAGAAACAGCAGCATCTGGAAGGCCTGGCCAGGGGTAGGTGAGTCCCAAAGTGGGGATGGACTCAGATCAGCACCTGCCACCATTTCTTTATGCTCCTGGCCTCACCTTGGCATTCAAACTTCTTGGCAGGTGTGGTGAGCAGCAGCTTGCCCTCCATGTCTGGGGGCCCAGCACAGCGGGCAATGCCTGGTTCCTTGTAGCCGGTTTTGACCCAGTTGGATAGCCAGCGGAGGTGGCAGTCACAGTACAGAGGGTTGGCACCAATAGCCCTGCGGCAGAGAACAGAAGCAGGCATTACAGCTCCGGGGTGTCTCTTACCTCCCAGGCTCCCAGGTTCCTGTGCACTGCACCAAGGGCTGGCAGAAACCCCACCAGTTCCTATCGTCTTGTATGCAGGACCACTGTAAGTCCTTCCTACACAGCACCATCTTGCCCAGTCCTCAGTACCCCCATCCCTATTTCAACGTGCAGAAACTGAGGTGGAGAAGCTTGCTACAGTATACAGAAAGAGAGGAGCTGGGTGTTGAACCCTCACTGCTGAGGCGAGGGCCTCTGAAGGCACGGCTGCCAGTGCACTCAAGGGAGTGAGCCACCAGCATCCACAGACACACCCTGGCAGCAAGGCAGCTGCCTTCCTATGCCCATGCGCTGAATTTTCTCATGAACCCCACATGCAAGTTTTTGCTTCTGCATCCTCCAGAGTTGGGAAGCGGGCCTTACATGGAATCAGTAATTTCCCTGGGGTCACACTGCCAGTGCCTCGAAAGTCCACAGTCTTTATTTTTCTTTCATTTTTAATTAAACAAAGAACTCATGAGTGCATTAGCACTGTAAGCCCCTTTTAAACCCTGCAGACAAAGCGGAAGTCTCTGACCGAACCACACAACACCATGAATGTATCAAGTGCTACTCAGCTGTGTGCTTTAAAAAGGTTAAGTTTATATTATGCAAAGTTCACCTTACTATTTTTGAAGGCACTTTTGTGTATTACTAATGGGGTACAAAATAACTCCTGCAGGGGTGTGCTGTGGCAGCTATCAAATTATCAGTGCAGTTGCTGTTCTGGAATGGATGTGTACACACATGTAAGATGTCTGCAGTGGCTTTGTTTGTAAGAGAAAGACTGGCACTTACAGGTTGAATTTCCTTTCCAAAACTCATGCTGAAATGTCACTACCCCTGTGACGGGGTGAGGGGCACATTATGGAGCGATGAGCACAGGGGCTCCTGAGCAGCCTTGAGGGCCTACTTGTGCTTCCACCAGGCCGCAACATCTTCTCTTGAACTTCCTGGCCCCAGACCTGGGAGCTGAGTGAACCCGCATTGTTTACAGTTCACCACATCTTTTATAGCAGCACAAAATCAACTAAGACAGCTGGGAACCCCACTGACCATCACAGAGGGAGCATCAAAATAAAGTGTACACAAAAAGCACACCCACCGTCACACCCTCCACAGGGGCACAGGAGTGCAGGGGCAGGCAGCCTTCTGGCCCCTCCCCACACTAACACACATGGCATTGAGGAAGACACAGCTTGCAGCCACGCCCCTCATTTCTTGTCACCAAACGTCGTGCCCTGGAAACCTCCCAGGTCAGCTTTGGTGGATCCCCCTCATTTTGCAAAGCTGCTTCATAGTATTCAAAGAATGCTATGGGACTCCCCAGGACGCCCCAGCGTTTAGCAAGTGACTTCCCTGGTGCTAGATGTCCTGGTGGTTCTAAGGCTGGGAGCACTTATCTGCGCCTCCAAGTGGGGCATGGGAATTTCTCTAGAACAGAAGCTAGAAGCAGAATTCAGTGGCAGAGGGCATGGCAGATGATACCAGCTGCAACCTAGAGGCCAGCAGTCGGAAGCCACTCCCTGACCCTCATGTCAAACCAACACATGGACTCTTGCCACTGTCCCAGCCTTTGTGCAGACCAGTGGGCAAGCTCAGAATCTCTTTCTTCTGTGCCAGGGACAGACAGGGAGATCAGTAAGACTCGGCCTGAAGGAAAGGAGGAGCCAGAGGCATTTGATTCATCAAATAGAAGAATCAGGGTCTCCTGCCTGAAGCTCACCAACATCACTCTGAAAGCATAAGGTTGCAGGTGGCAATGAGGACAGGCCAGTCATTCAGTCACCGGGGCATGGGCTGCCGTCTCCGACCTGTTCTTGGGCAGCATGGAAATGGGCACAGCCAGACACATGCTGTAGCGACTCCAAGCAGGGATTCCCCAAAATAGCACAGTTGATAATGTGCGACCTTATAAAATGGGCTGAGCAAGACTTGGACTCCAGCCCCCCACAACTGCTCCCTGCCTGGGCGGCCTTGAGCCTCTCACTTAACATCTCCAGGGCTCGCTTTATGATCCAATAAAGAGCCTGCGATTTAGAAGGGGAAGAAAGACGAGCACGTATAACCTACGACGGGCGCCAAGGGATTCACACAGCTCAGCAAAGCAGGCAGTTTTGACCTCGACATGTATTTAATTCTTGCTCTCCTTACGTGCTGACAGCATTCATTCTGGCTAATGGGATGAGTGGAACTGTCCTCTTCACTCAGCAATGCCAGGGCCTCTCAGATGTACAGGAAGGTCACTAGTGTGCTCAAACACAAAGGCCTTGTGAAGTTATAGGAGAGTAAAGATTTTGGTATATTTAAAATGTTTACATTTACCAGGTTTTCTATGGTGATAAAAAAGTATAATGTAATGTGTTATCCAGAAGACAAACGCAGAGATCATAGCACAAGACAAGGAGTGTGGTCCAGTGACAAGGCACAGATTAAGAGCTGATTAGGAAGGGCTGCTGCTTTCAGCCCTGTGGCACATTACCGAGAATACCAGGAAGGCTGTGAGTGAAAAAGAAAAAGCCAGAGGCCACTGTTGAGTGTGGTCCCTCACAGGGTACCTCTTAGGATCTTCATGGATCCCTGGGGTCAGCGCAGGTGTCCTCACATAAACGACAGCAAGCCTACACCTTGTAGTGTCCTTTCTGACTTCTAATAATAAAACCTAAGTGCAGAATTATATAATCGTAATTCATGCCAGGTGTGGTGATGCACACCAGGAATTTTAGCTCCTGGGGAGGTTGAGGCAAGAGAACCCGAGTTTGAGGCCAGTCAGCCTGGGCAACTTAGTGAGACCTTGTCTCAAAACTACATCCCTTGTAGGGGATGTAGTTCAGTGGCTGTGAAAAGCTCTTTGAGCACATAATCCTGGCTTGACCCACATGACGATGAGATATCTGTGGTTTCACTTTGGTGCAGATCCTGAGCTACACCTGAATTCAGCTCCTGTGTACCCACAGCAGGATCTCTGTGGTGAAAAGCCATCGTAAGCTCTCTTCAGTTGTACCTTTCATGTTTTCACGTCCATCTGGGGACCATTTTTCCCAGTGAAAACTCTGTGAACTCAGTAGGGATTGGAGAGCCACAGGCTCCAGAGATGAAGTTGGCTGGGTGGGGACACAGCAGCCAGTCCACTGGCCAACCCCAAAGAGCTGCTGATCCAGACACACACCCCAGCAGAGTATCAATGGCCCTGGGTTGTGGATATTTGGTGTAACTTAGACATCGAGCAAATAGCAGCTTTCAGCCTGTCAGCATAAGGCACCGCTGACTTCTGTTAACAGAACCTGGCTGGAGGCAGCTTCCTCCTGGCCTGGAGGCCAACAAACAAACCAATGCTGCACCTCTGCCCTCCAGCTGTTGCACCCTGTATTTGTGTGTAGTGGAGTCTCCTTCCTCTGGACTGAAGGCGGTGGAAGTGGTTTCGGAAGGACAGGCCAGACACCAGCAGGCATCAATAAGTTTGCTGAGGGCTAGGGAGATAGCTCAGCAGCCTAAGTGCCTGTCTGGAAGCTCAAGGACCTAAGTTTGATCCCCAGTACTGCATGCTGTGCTGGCCCCAAACTGGGCATGGTGACGCACACTTGTAATCCCAGCACTGCAGGGGCTGAGACAGGAGGACTGTGTATCAAAAAAAAGAAAAAGACCTAGTATCAAAAAAAAAAAAAAATGTTTGCTGAGTGAATGTCTGCCAAAGGCCACGAGAAAGGCACTAAACCTCTGGGGTGCAAGAAGAATCACCTATCAACCCCCCCCCCCAATGCACCTAAATTACTTTTAGCGCTCTCCTTCTGGTCCAGGAGCTACTACATATTTATATAGCACTGAAATCACTTATATTACCTCTTATCAGATAATAGTCATAATCATCAGTAACTATTAGTTCTTCTGTCATCCGAGTGTGCCATCACTTACTTAAGCATTCCACATGGACTTTTCCACCTGATTCTATATTTGGAAATCTACCTTTCTAGCCTATAGCAGATCAGAGGCAGCAAAACACAGGACTGTAACAATGAAGGATGACTGTGGGGAAATTTAGCGCAGGATCTGGCATGGATACTTGGCATCCAGGCAACGGACAGGGGCTCTGCTTTGGATCATGAACAGATCCCAAGGTCCCTACAGGCTTGGTCTCTGGCCTGTGGCACTTCTGGGAGGTGATAGCAGTTTGAAGGGATGAGGCCTATGGAGGTGATGGTGGAGCTTGGGCCTCTCCTCCTCCTCCTCTTCTTTCCACCTACCATGAAGTAAGCAGCTTCCTCTGGCACACATTTTTTGCCATGATGTTTGGTCTCACCACAGGCCTAAAAGCAGTGTAGCCAACTACCACATATTAAAATATCCAAAACTGTAAGCCAAAAATAGACCTTGCCTCTCTGCTAGTTAATGACCTTAGGTGTTTTGTTATAGTGATAGAAAGTTGATGGATGGATAGTCCAGATGGATAGATGGTTTAACAGATGGTCCATCTTCCATAGATGAGATAACTGAGAAGTAAACACAGAAGTGGATACCAGCAGATAGACACACAGGGAATTGAAGGCCCGGGCAGGGAACAGCACTCACATCACGGGATGTTTGGATTGTAAGAGGTCTTAAGAATCACCTTCATACAGGTGAGGGAAGAGTCTTAGAAAGACTACACTGTCCAAGATCCCACTTCAGGTGAATGCCTAGCCTAGAGCTCAAGAGGCTTCCAGGAGGCAGTCCCACCTGCCTCCACGCCCTTGCCCCACACCTTTCCTCCCTACTGCCTGCACACAGGAGAGGTCAGGACAGGTCACACAGGGACTACCAACACTTCAAGGAGCCAGGAACACAGATGCTGTCTCTGGACCAATGTGGACTTCTTGTGGAGCCATGGGCATGTCCTTCCTGTGGCCTCCACAGGGCTTTTGCAGATAGCTCTCATGAGACCCAGAGCGAATGCAGTATATCTGCATCACCCTCTTACCCTCTCAGCTCCTTAGCGCAGCAGCCAGCGGAAGCACTTATGTCCTTGGTACGCAAGCACGGGCACAGTGTCCACCTGACTGCCTATTTCCGTGGATTCACAGGGCAGAATTTATCACAAAGTTGCTTCACTAACTATAAAAGCTTTCTTCTACATAGGTGCAGTTTTGCAGAGAAACAGAGCAGAGATGCAATTAACAGATACATCTAATCACTAATGCCACTGTCTTGCTCCATAATTACTCCTAAAGTGATCTTTACTTACTGGGTTATTGCATGTAAGTTGGATCTGGCTTCAGTCCTGATACTGTGTTCTTTTAAAGAGCAGTGTAGGCTCAAACTTTGTTTTTGTAGCTTCAGCCTTTTTTGTTTGCTCAGAACATTTATGGTTGGTTCACTTCCCATTTGAAAATCAAAGCCTTTAGATTTTGAACTAGAGATAAGACTAGAAAATATGCCTGCGTTATTCAATACTCATAAGGAAGAAGGAAAGGTAGCCAGGTGCACATTTAAGCCTCAAGCAGAAGGGGTACTTGAAATGGAAATCCAAAGGTGGGAAAGGTTGCCCTGGCAACAAGGAGCACGAGCAGCGCCCTAGGAGCCATGCCCGGGGGGCTGCACAGTTACATGCAGCAACCGTTCTGGTGCCTGGCACAAAGCTGGTCTCTGGAGAGCAGTATTTCCCACATAGATCCTGAGATTTTAAAGGCTACTGTCACCAAAAAATGAACCCACAATAAAAAATTACAAAACAAATAGAAACAAGCCTCTGGGGATTTGAGTCAATAGGAACAATAAACAGCACTAGCCCTGCTTGGCCTCCATCCAGAGCAGCCTCCCTCTCCAGCTGAGCTCACCCCTGCCTCTTCCCATCTCCTCCAGGGCCACTGCTGGCTTTCCAGGAGTTTTTGACAGCTTCATTCTTCCACAGTTACCTTCTACTTATAAAATGAAGTCCAAAGTCCTTAGCCCAGCAAACAAAGCCCTTGAAAATGGCTTTCCTTTCCAGTCTCAGCTATCCCACCCCACATTTCTACCCAACTAAATGCCCTTTCTACTGGCTGGATGAAAGCATTCCTGAATTTACCATTTACTTTCTTAGCTTTATGGCTTTGAATTTGCTGTCACCCCTAGATGCCCTTCCTACCTTCTCTAGCAATAGCAAACTCCTGACCTCTCTTCAGTGACAACATAAATGTCCCTTCCTTGTGAAGCACCTCATAGTTTCCCAGAGGTAGAACTACTTCCATGCAGCACTCTGGAGGCTGAGGCAGAAAGACTGCCATGAGTTCAAGGCCAGCGTCGGTTACATAGTGAGTTCAGGCCAGCCTAAGCTATGTAGAGAGACCACATTTCAAAAGAAAAAGGAGGAGGAGGAGGAAGTGGAGGAGGAGAAGGAGGAGGAGGAGGAAGAAGAGGAGGAGGAAGAGGAGGAGAAGGAAGAGAAGAGGAGAAGAAGGAGGAAGAAGTGAAGAAGGAGAAGGAGGAGGAGAGGAGAAGGAGGAGGAGAAGGAGAAGATGAGAAGGAGGAAGAAGAGGAAGAGGAAGGAAGAGGAGGAGGAGGAAGAAGTAGAGGAGGAGGAGGAGCTTCCTTTAAATTCTACTGATAGTATCCAGATGGTCACAGAGGGCAGAGAACATGTGTTAGTAAATTCTTTGGCACTTGACTCACTCTGTTTTCTCAGGACATATTTATGGAGGCAATACAGTAAAGAATAAGCAGTGATCTTGATATCAGACACACCTAAGTTCAAATCCTATATGTCATTTCCTATCTTTAGGATCTGCTTAACTTTCCAGAACCTAGGATCATAAACTGCAAGTAATTAGTCCTACCACCTTGAACTCACCCATCCTACTTCCATAACAGACATTACTAATTGATCACTGCACTCTTCCCAAGGGCTCCAGGCCTGCCCTGAAATCTTGAGTGTGGCCCTTCAGTTTCTGTCCATCAGGCAGAGGCAGTTTGTGACACAAAACCTACTTCCTATTTTGGTCATGGAGTAAAGAAGACACACAGATGACACACAGAATACAGTGTGTGACTCACACAGCTCCTCCAGGAGTGGCACCTCTTTTATTTCCTCAACTCTAAGACTGTCAGATACACAATTGGTGCAGCAGGCTTTGGAAGGGTGGGGAACATTACTGCACTGAAGGCTCTTATCACTTTAGCCTACCTTCTGATTTGAGAGAAGAAAACGTGGGTAGGGGAGTCAGAACTGGAGGAATCTAATGAGAGTTTATGCGAATGAATGGCAGGAGGCTCACGGGCCTGGGTGTGGAGCAGAGAGCCAGGTGTGTCCCTGTGGCCACTGTGCAGGCACACAGCCTTGCCAGGAAATGTCAGGAGAGGCGCCTGCCCATACCTACCCCAGCCTCCAGGCTGGCCCTGCCTGTGCCCAGAGCTTCTTTATTTCTTCCCAGCTTATATGGCTAAACACATGTAAGATAAAATTTTCCATTTCCATCACTTTATAACTCAGAAATGTTGATTACAATCAGTGTTTTACAACCAATGCCACCATCTATTTCCAAAATATTTTTATCACTCAGAAAAAAAACTCTATATTTATTAAACACTAACACCTCACTCTCTCTGCCTTCCTCCCCTGGGAACCACCATTCTACTGTTTTTGCCTGGAACCCAGACCCACATCTCTGGTCCTTTTTAAATCCTTTATTCTGAAACAAGGTCTCGCCAAGTCACTGAGTTGCCTAGGCTGGGATTGAACTTGTCATCCTCCTGCCTCAGCCTCCCAGAATGCTGGGATTACTGGTTTGTGCCACCACACCCAGCATGGGTTTACATTTTCAGGATTCAAGGCTATCACTTTTAGAAAACCTTCATAGCACTGTCAGCTAAATGTTTTCAGAAGCCACCCTACCTCTACTTCACCACTTTGGGAGGTAGTAAATTCCTGGAACCCAGCCTCCATGGCGCAAAGTTAGAAACACGGTTTTGGTATAGGGCTCTGAGGTTAGAAACTCCCCCACTACTGTGCAACTTCAGGCAAGCTGCCCACTGTCTCAGGCCTGTTTCCACAGGTTAGCAAAAAGAGGGCAATGGCCCTTGTGTGGTAGGGTCACCGTGAGGACTGAGGTAGCTGATGTACTGCTGCCTGGAGCAAGGCCTGCTCTCCTACAGCACTGGACTCGGTGAGCTCCTGAGCGCATGAGCGGCTGAGGAAGCACACATGGGGGGTTCTGGCAGTCTGAGAAGCTGGCGCCTCCCTCAGAATCCAAGTTTGACTTCCATCCAAAGAGGCCCAGAGAATGGGGCTGAATACTCACAGGTGAGACAGTGAGGTCACATCTGCAAAGATGCCCTCTTGGAGGGTAGAGACGTCATTGCCATGGAGGGACCTGAGGAGAGAAGAGGCTGCCAGTGTGGGGCCCAGAGACAAGGGCAGAGACCCAGGACAAGGGCAGACCCAGTCCTCCAAGGGCTGCAGCCCACACATCCTCCCCATGGTGCTGTCTGAAGGCCTCGCCCTGCTGGCCCCAGCGAAGGAAGGAACCGCGGTGACCCAGGCAGAGCGCCCTGTCCCCAGTCCTTTGGGTGGAGTGGCTTTACCACCAGAAATAACACGTGCGCCTACTTAACATCTGGAATAAGTGACCCTGAGGCAGAACAGGGAAAGAGGCTAAGAGCCTGTGGGGCTGACAGGGGCTATCGTAAGTGACACAGCAGAAAGTTCTGCTCAGGCAACCATTCACAGTGGGAACTTGGAGGAAGATTTACAGATCTCTCACAAAGGAACATTTCAATCTGAACAGAAGTCCCATATGCAAGTACACACTCCTTCTCACATATACTACAAACTCAGGTCGGGGGACATAGCACCCTTTTCTTGGGTCATCTCCTATTCCTGACTTGGCTTCTGTAACAGTCTTGAGTGAGTTTTTGATTTCTGTCCCTGGACATATCACTGGCCCCACTGAGACCCCAGTCATGGGCTATTTCTGCCATCAGGTGGGGGCAGAGCCCCCTGTGGGGTGGGCTTGTGGGAGGAGCAAGCCATGAGAAGACTTACAGCAGGCGCAGGGAACGCAACCCCTGGAAGGCGAGAGGGGGGATGCACTGGAGCGCGTTGTAGCTGAGGATCCTGTGGGCAGGAGGGAGGAAGAAGCTCTTTGTGGAAGGAAAGTACAGTACCCTGATGCACACACTGCGATAGGGGCACTCAGGCTCATTGTCACTGGGATTGTGTTTCAGAGCCCAGGCACTAAACCATCTTTCATCAATGCTTCCGTGTAAATGAATCCATTTAGGGGAGAAAGGCAGATTAGTAAGATGATACCTGAAGGCTCCACAGTGGGACTAGCCCTCACATCCGTCCTCTGCCTAAGGCACAGACGAGCTGTGGCATGCCTATGCAATGGAACATCACTTGCTGATAAAAAGGAAGGCTCTACCAGCACAAACAACACCATACAGGAAGCCAGGCATCACTGTGATGGAGGCACTGGTGTTCTGGGTGTGCACGTGTGTCACAACTTATTACATTCTACAAGTGAAGAGCTGTCCGGATCGCAACCATCTCCCCATGGCTGCCAGGGTGCCTTCGGCCAGGGTTCGTCAGCCTCAGCACTACTGAAATCCCTGGTCCAGGTGTTTGCCTGTGCCTCGCAGGTGTTTGGCACCCTCCCTGCAGCAACCATCCAATGCCAGCAGCATCCTCCCTCTGAGATGTCATAACCACAGACGTTTTCAGACATTGCCTCACGTCCCAGAGGGCATCCTCCACAGGTTGTAAATGCAGGATCGTGGGCCTAGGCGGAGGTGGCTTCACCCTGGGTGCGGAAGGCCCCCGCTAAGGCTAGGTCTCACAACCAGCATCAAGTCACAGTGTGTCATTGAGACTGGGAAATGAGGAGCAGCTCACTAGCAGATCCAGGGGCAGATAAATTTGAGTGTGGAACTCAGATAGGTCCTTCCTGGCCTCAAACCTGCTGCTGGAGCCCAGCAGGGCCAGGGCTCCTTTCTTTTCTGGGAACCAGCTCTGCTGTTGGATCTCAGTAAACCTTGGGAAAGCCCCTGGGTTCCTGGTGTATGACAGCCTCATGAAGTGCTGGGAGGTGAGTGAGCCCAGTTACTAAGCACAGGCAGATCTCAGTGATGCTAATCTGTGCCTTCTGATCAGTTGCTTGAACTGTAACTACAGCGGCATGAACATTCTCAGGATCTAGGCATAAACATGTGCGAAGGGTCTCTGCTCCCAACAGTCCAAGCTGAGGACAACTCCAGCGCCCAAAACAGGGCACATTCTCTGGAGGAACACTGGGTGGTGATGCAGAGACCACAGTGACACAGCAGGAGTGGATATCCTGGACATAATAATACTAAGAAAAATGGGTCAGACAGAAATGGACATACCCTGTGTGATTCAATTTATATGAGGTTAAAATAGGGCAGAATGAAACTATGTTGGTTAGTAATACACACGTAGCTGGCCATGGTGGCACAGGCCTATAATCCCAGTACTTGGGAGGCTGAGGCAGGAGGATCACCCCACAAGTTCAAGGCCAGGCTGAACAACAAAGCAAGATTCTGTCTCAACAACAACAATAACAAAACAGCCAAACACTAACAAGAAACACACATGTAGAGGACAGCAATATGGAGAAAATGAAGAAGCCACTAGCTCCACATCAGGACGGGGGCTGCCTTGGGGTGGGTAGAGGGAGAAGACCAGGAGTGTGGTGCTAGCACTGTTTCACTTTCTACTGAGGTGTCTACACATGTGCTAGCTTTATGATTATTTGCTATAAGGCATATTTATATTTGTTGTACTTTTCCATGTATGTGTTGTATTTTACAGTGAAAGATGTGTTTACACATGAGAAATAATGAAAGGGGTTTTAGTTTTCAGGTTATCTGCTACCCTCTGCGAGAGTCACTGTGAGGGACCAGGGAACCCTGTCCAGTGCAGGCTATAGCAAGTCATGACCTGTGTGCCCCACCCGTGGCCCTGCTGGTACTCACAGAGTGGTCAGCTGGCTCATGTTGGTAAAGGAGGAATTGCTTAAGGAACTGATCTTGTTGTTACTGAGGTCCCTGGAAAAAGCAAGAGCATCATTTGGAAAGAAGAGCTCAACTCTGGCTCACTTTGTGGGCCCCTTCCCTCCCCATCTGCCTCCTTCCCAGCCACAGGCCCCCTCCTCTGGTGGAGTGGGGATAGCCGCTGAACTGTCTGTGTGTCCGAGGGTTGCTGCTGCAGCTGCAGGGGCTCCAGCCCCTCTCCACCAGGGCCACGCCTCCACCAAGCACTGGGGTCCCCCACTGCTATGTCTGATGGTCTCCTTTACCTGGCTAGCAATCAGTGACCCTTTTATGAATAAAGACCCAGAGTCCCACAGGGATTAACTTACTCAGGGCCAGCTGGCTAGAGGCACAGCCAGGCTCTGACCCAGGTGCAGGTGAACACCCTTCGTCCCTATCTTTCCTGGAGACTGCCGCTCCAGCCTCCTCCATGGGCCTGCATTCTTGGTCCCTGGTGCTAAGATCCATCTCCTGTAGCGTGTGCAGAAGTTTTCCCCTGCAGCCCCTGCCTCCTCTCTCCAGAACTCTCCAGCTTATGTCCACAGACCCTCTGGCTGGATGCAGCCTGGCCTTGGCTTCTTCCTCTGGGGAATCATACCCCTCTTATATCCCAGGCAGCTCACTGACCTCACTGGTGTGTGTCTGTGATCATCTTTCATATACTTCCCTCTTCCTAGTTTCTGCTCATGTCAAGCCAACACTGTCTCTCTCCTGCTTGCAACTGTGGGTTCGTCATCTTCCCAGGGACAAATCGGACGTGGCTGCTTCTTTATCTAAATCCCACGCCCTCCATCTGAAGTGGGGATTCTAGCCCCACCTGCCAGATGCCCTGGGCTTCCCTCCTACTAATTTACTACACTTCCCTGAACTCCTCAGGTCTGTGCCCTCGGGTGCCTTGGCCTCATTTCCAAGAGCATCTTCACATCCTCCCGGGCCAAGGGTCACACCTTCCCATGTCTCCTCAGTTCTCCCTGGCCTGATGACCTCCCCCCCCCCAGGCTTTCGTATCTGCCTGCCTTATGGAGGCAGACTCCAAAATGAAACATTCTTGAAGTCATTCAGCAAAGGATAATAAATTGGAGCTGCAAACTTCTAGAAGCAGTGCTACTTGGAGCAGCCAGTGCTTGAGATGAATGCCACCAGCCCAAGGCAAGGAACTTGTTCAGAGAGCAGCAAAACAGAGGAGTTTACCTAAGAATGCCTTCAGTAGTAAGCCTTTCTCAATGCCAGAGAGCAAGGTGTCAATTTACACTGGGTGAAAGTTTATCCAAGTACAACCCCACTGCAGACGCTTCTCAGACTGAGTCTGCCCACAAGCCACACTTGGAGGCAGCACTAAGATGGGGTGTTCTCTGGACCTCTTAGGGTACTGATTAGGTCAAAAAGCTAAGGATAGAAGCAGACAAGGTCTCCTAACAGGACAGGGAGGGTGCAATTGCAAAGTATAGCCACTAGGCGGCAAAATAGCCCCAGGCACAGGTGGAAGAAGGGATTCACAAATAGGATCGGCCCAGAAGCAGGGTTTGTAGGAAATTAAAAAAAAAAAACTGGAGCCATGATGGTCAAATGACAATGGCCTTCTGGGCCTCTGAGGCAGGCCTGAGAGTCTCAAGCAGCCTGAATACTCACACAAGTTGCAAGTACTTGAAGGTGGACAGCTGAGCTGGAACCAGCGTGAACTGGTTGCCATCCAAGTAGCTACAGAGAGAACACAACGGTGTCAGTGCCCAGCCCAGACTGTCACATGCACTACATCCGCGCCCCACGCCTGCTCACAGGCCAGCCAAGTCTGAAACCCTCGGTGCTCTCTAACGAGAGGTTTCCCCTAAGGATGCTCACTCACCCTGGTGTCATTTACACCATATAAATTGGAAATGAATGTCCAGGAAAAGGGGATTTACTATCTGAGCATGGGCAGCACCTGTGGAGTCACTAGGGAACAGAAGGTCATCTCTGTAGGTGGCTTTGCAGCAGCAGGGCATGCTCACAAGACCTCAAGTGAGGACAGCAACGCCCTTCTTTTCAACATAGAGCTTAGTTTAAAGGGATGAAACTCTTGCCATGGGAATGTGTGTCATCAAGTGAGTGCAGAGGGGACGCCAAGACAGGGCCAAAGCTTCCTAGCAAGCAGTGTTGCCTGTGGTACCCCAAACCTCCTTGCAAGCAGCCCATCCCTGCTACCAGGCACCTCCTGGCCTGCCACTGCCAGGCCCCAGTCCCTAAGGAAATGCCTCCCTGTGTCCCCCAGGTGCAAGACTGGGGCTGCTCACAGCTCTGTGACGTTCTTGGGAATGCCCTTTGGCAGAGCCTGCAGATGCTTGTTGCTGCATCGGACCACGGTGTCCAGGCAGGCGCACTCCCGAGGGCACTGTGGGCGGGGCAGGCAGCCCCCCTCCTCTTGGCCTAGGAGAAAGGCATGAAGTCCTGTCAGCCAGGGGCACGGGCCTTGCTGGGCCACCTGCACTCAGGTTCATGCTCCACAGCCCCTCTTGGACATGACCTTGGCCTCCAGCAAGGTCCTTGCCCCCATGCACACCTTCTGCCCCACAACACACACCAACCCCACCAAAGACAAGGGCTCCTGGACCATATTGACGTTAAAATGGACCTGGGACCAATTTCTTCCACCTCAAACCCAAGGTGGAGCAGGCAAAGCAGACAGAGAGGACAGCAGCCACACCATTTCTTTTGTCTTGGTTTTGTTTTTTGTTTGTTCTTGAGGGGTTTTTTGAGACAGGATCTTGCTTGTAGTTCAGGTTGGTCTTGAACTCTCCACTGAGCTCAGACTGGCTTTGATCGAAGTGATCTTCCTGCCCCAGCCTGTGAGTGCGGGTTACAACTGGGCACCACCACACCTGGCTCTTCAGCACCTCCCAGGTACTGTGTCAAGCACTGTCTCCTCAGCAGTGCATGAAAGGGCTGTTGTTTTACACCCTAGAAGGCAAGCGGAGGGAGGACAGAGACTTGTGCCTCTCTTTTCCTTTTTGTTCTTACTTCTCATGGAGCCCAGCACTTGGTGCAGTCAGTGCCTGGTGCAAAGCAGCCCTCTGGGTAGACCAGGTCCATGAATGAATGAACACATGACTGAATGTCCATCTCACTGAGGTCTGGAAGGGGGCAGTGTGGGCCTGAGCCTGGCACAGCTGGCGCAGACCCTGCCCAGCATCCCGGGACTGCTGCATTCAGTGACTCAATACAGATCTCTCGGTGCCCTCTGCAACTCCCTCTTTTCTGACTGGGTACAAGGAAAATAAAGATCCAGGTCAGAATTGCTGACGACATGAAAAGCGGGTGATATGCTGGTCACTGTGATGGTCAGCCGAGAAGTGCTGGCCATGGTGGGTACCACACGGCAGAGACGAGTGCCCTGAGTCCTCGGCATCTCCTGGTGGGCCTGCTACTGTGTGCCCATTATAGAGGTGAGGAAAGGAATGCCGAGCGGTTGTGTAACTCGCCCAAGGTAATGGCCCTGAAGAGGCAGCACTAGCGTGAGACTCCAGCGGGTCACCTGGGAACTGCCCACCACCTCGTAGCAGCAACATCTTGAAAAAGTCTTCACTTCTAGGAAATTATTTGAAGAGGGGAAAGAAGCACAGACATGCATAAAGAGTCAGCCACAGACATTCCTGGTGGAACAATGTAGAACAGCAGAGTTTCAGGTGTTCCCAAGACGCCAGCAGCAGGGTCTGGGCCAGGCCACTGTGGCACCTCTAGACACTGGTGCCCCATCACGCTGAAAGGCCCTGTAGTTTCCTGCTGCTGTCCTCCAATGCAGGAGGAGGCATAGCACAGGAAAGCCATCCTGCAGGACACTGAAGCAAGGAGCTGCCCAGAGCCCTGGGAGGTGCGGTAGTGACTGGTTAATCTCCTTGGCTGTCCTTAGTGAAAGGTGGTGCACGGCTTTTTCTTTCTTTTTTAATTTTAAATAAGAGCACAGTTTCTTGAGGTAAAGAATGCTTTTGAGAGTTAATGGCAGAATCTGTGGGTTTGATCCCCAACACACCGGACAACCACACACACACACACACACACACACACACACACATGTGCGCTCGTGTGCACATGCCCAGGATTTAAAAAAATAGCAAGATATTATTATATAAAATTGAAATATAGAACTAAGTGAATAATACAGCCTCCCTTTCTTTCTGTTCTTTTCTTTTTCCCGTGCTGGGGATTACACCCAAAGCCTTCCTCCTGACTACTACCCCAGCCCTTTTTAAATGTTCTTACAGGCTGGACTAAGGCTCACAACCCTCCTCCCCCAGCCTTCTGGAGCGCTGGCACAGCATGCCTGCACCACCATGCCCAGATTTTTTCTTTTCATTTGAAAAGTAGAAAGCAAAGTCGCTATCAGGGAATCCACGGATTCTGGCTAGGAGGATACACTGACACTCTTTTTTGGTGTGAGGCTATGACTATCCCAGGGTCACCATCATCTTCACATGACCAGGAGAGGCTAGTCCTGCAGTGAAGTTGGCCTCTAAGGTAGCCGGGAGTGGGGACAGGAGGAATAAACAACAGAAGACTGGAGACCAAGGAGGCATCTCAGCACCCGGAGGGACAGAAGGGCTCTGGGAGCTGAGGCTGCCAGGGAGATGCTGCCCTCGGCAGGGGTGCTGAGGACACTTAAGAACACAGACAATGGAGAGGCAGCCTGGCTCAGCCACCTTCAGGAAAATCTGCTTCCAATAACAACCATAGTGTGTGAAGTTCTGAGAAAAATAGAAGCGCAACTTCCTGGTTGTGAAGGGCAAGAGGATGGTGCACACAGAAGAAACAGGACCTAGGAGCAAAAGGCAGCTACGGTGCCCTTGTGTTGAGAGAGGGAACTGAAGAGGGGCCAGTGCATGGTAAGGCATGGGCGACCCCATGCCCAGAGCCCTTAGAAGGTGCCCAGGGGCAGGTCTCTAGGTTAAACACACTTATAAGGTGAATGCACTGGAATGTCACTGTGATGTTTCTCTGTCTTGAGCGATGGCATGATAGGAAATGGCTTATTCCCTTTTTTGATCTATACTTTCCCATTTTTTAGGATCAGCACACTGCCACTCTTAAATCTGCACAAAGGCAGATAGAAGTAGAAGTGTCTTCTTGCCTCCTGTCCCCAAATCATCCCACCCAGGGGCACAGGAGTGTGCTGCCCGCCACCTACCATGGCTCTGACCCCGCCAACCCCAGCAGTGGGCCGGGCTGTGGGCTTCCAGTTACCTTCCTCACACCTGAAGTCAGGGAAGGCGACGTCCTGCAGAGGGATCTGCCGCAAGAAGTCTGGGTTCTGGCAGCGGGGGTTCCCTGTCACAATCTTCCTCCTCCTCAGCCAGTCACCCAGCCAGGCCAGCTGGCAGTTACAGTTGAATGGGTTGGCTAGGAGGTTTCTGGAAAAGACAGGTATGTGGCCAGGAAAGTACCTATGCATCTCAGTTGGCCCAGCAAAACCCTCTCCTGCCCGACACTTTTTTTTTGGTGGTGCTGGGGATTGAACTCAGGACCCTGCACTCGCCAGACAAGCACTTAGTCTACTGAGCTATCTCCTTGGCCTGTGCCCACCATTATTGCTCACATCACCCAGAGCATTGGCTTTTGGGACCAAAACCAAAGCTTATGCTTCTGCAATCATAAGGGTGCAGCCTCCCCAGAGGGAGCTCCATATGACCAGAGGAGACCACCCCAGATGGCTGCTTCCACAGCCACCGGGCCACCTGTCCCTGAGGCTGGACTCACAGTGTGGAGAGTGCCTGCAGGGTATCAAAGGCTCCAGGGGAGATGGTGGTTATGTGATTGTCATATAGCGAGAGGAGCCGGACGTTGCGCAGGCCAGTGAAACTGTCGTTGTGGATGCAGCTGATGCGGTTATTCCTAAGCATCCTAGGAAGAGAGAAGGGGAGAGGGGAGATTGCTGGCTATGCCCTGTGCTGTGCTCATCAAAGCTTTGCTGTGCCAGACAGCGACAGCCACAACCAGATGCTCCTCCAGAAGCATGGTGCAAGAACATGGCACAAGATCCCGGAGGCTGGAGGGAGGACCCTGCACAGCTGTGTTTACCTCCAGATGACGTCCCAGCCTCTGGGGCCTGTGCCTCCGCCCTCCTCTCGCCTTGCCCACCCTGTCCCTGCAGCCTACCTTCGCTTGCTGCTTCTCCCTGTCTTCACACTCCACTCAGTGCCCAGGGACTCGCCACTCTGTAGCTCAGAGCCCTTCCAGTAGCTTCCAATTTGTTCACAGAATCAAGCTTAAAGCTCAGAGCCACCAAGCCCAAGGCCAGTTCCATTGTCACATGACCATGGCAGGGTCACACCTGGCCCCACCAGGATGCCATTCTGCAGGGCCCTTTCTCCTCCATGTAGAATAGCCTCTGCTCATTCTCCATAACCTTCCTAACCAAAAGTGAAAGCAGAGGGCCAGGGAGATAGCTCAGCAGTCTAAGTGCCTGCTTGGCAAGCACAAGGACCCAGGTTCAATCCCTGGTACATGCTGGCCACCAAAACTAGGCATGGTGACTCAGCACTGGGGGGCCTGAGAGAGGAGGATCACTACAAATCTGAGTTGCACAGTGACACCCTGTATCAAATACATAAAAAGAGCAGCCCCAGAGACCGGCCTGAGACAGCAGCTGACTCCAGCAGCCTCCTTGATCCCGCCCACGCCCACCCAGCCCAAGAGACCTGCCTGAGACAGCGGCTGACTCCAGCGGCCTCCTGGATCCACCCCAAGCTCTCCCAGTGAGTGGGAAATTGCATGACTCACAAGGCTTCCCAGATCAGTGAGTGTGTGGTGAGTCTGAGGGAGAGCCTTTGGCTTCTTCCCACACACACTACCCGGATCCCCACCCCGAAGCCCTCCAAGCCAGTGACCGGCCTGCACTCACCAGCACCTCCCCGGATCCCTTGCCCTAAAGCCTGCTGAGCGAATGGGAATTTCCCCAACTCCCTTGGCATCAAAGTTCAGTGAGTGTAGAACTCCAGGCCCACCTTGCCGGAGAGACATTTCTCAGGGATTCCCTGCCACCACCACCCCGCAGCCCAAGACCCAGAGCAGCTCTGCCAGTGAGAGCTCCAGGCCCGCCCCACCAGAAAAACATTTCCCAGTGATTGCTGGTCCCACCCCATGGCCCCAGACCTAGTGCAGGTCGGCCTGGAGTGAGAAATCCAAGCCTGCCATGCCAGAAGGACATTTCCCAGTGATCCCTGGTCCCACCCCACGGTCAGAAACCCAGTGGAACCCAACCTGTGAGTGAGGGCTCCAGGCCTGCTGCACCAGAGGGACCTTTCCCAGCCTTCTCGGGTTCCAGCCTGTAGACCCAGACCCAGCACAGGCTGGCTGACCCAGTACAGCCTACCCGGTGAATAAGATCGTCTAGTATCTTTTTGGGAGCCCAGCAGACCCATCAAAGCCCAGGCCTGCTCACCTAGAGAGTGACCTGCCTGACACAGGAGGGCTAACTCCGGCAATTTTCCAGATCCTCACCCCAAAGCCAGCCAAGACAGTGGGAATTTTCATTACTTGCTCTGCATCCCAGTTTGGTTCATGCTGCCTGACCAGGGAACCAACAGAGGGGAACCACAGGAGCTTCAGCAAAAACAAACTGTACACAACAGCTAGATCCAGGATATAGGTATACCTGGACAATCTCAAACTTAGTAGACTGGCACCCGAATCTCATAACAAGCTAAGGTTATAGCTGCACCAAAGCTCTACACCAAAGGCCAAAGGTCAGTGCTATACAAAATGACAAAGACAAGGGGAAAAATGCAATCCCAGACCTCGAGTCCACCAGTAAGGGCAGAGGACACTAGCTCAGCTGTAATGAATGAATTAACAGATACAACAGAAAAGGAAAAACAGCAGAAAGGTATAGAGGAAATCAGATGAGAAGTAATTCCCCAAATTAAAAAAGAAATATCTGAATACATAGTATCTGAAATAAAGAATCAATTCCAGAAACATTGGGTGGAAAAACAATGCTCACCCAGAACAAGGGCAGAGAGCACTATTCCAGCTGAAACATATGAATTAACAGCATCTGAAGCAAAGACACAACAGCAGAAAGGTCATGAGGAACTCAAAGCAGAAATAATTTCTAAAATCAAAAAAGAATTCTTTGAAAAAAAAGAATTCTTTGAAAAAAAAGAATTCTTTGAAATCATAGCATCTGAAATACAGAAACAAGTCTGGAAATGTACAGAGGAAACCCAACTTGGAAGAAACACAGCAGAAAAAGAATTAATAACTACCTCTAAAGAAGACATGGATAAAAAAATTGAGGAGATCAGAAATATGATGGATTCCTTGAATGAGGAATACAGAAAAGAAATAGAACACATGAAACAGAGTCAAAGAGATATAGAAGAACTAAAAATATCAATCACAAGTCTACAAAACCGTTTGAGTGAAAGTGAAGAAAGAGTTTCAGATCTTGAAGACACCAGTGCAGCTAGTGAAAAGATGAGAAAGAATCTCCTAAAAACAACGAAAATGCAGGAAAAAATAATACATCACCTGCAAGATGATGCCAGGATGAACAATGTGAGAATAATTGGTATCAACAAGAATGAAGGAGTCAATACAAATGACATAAAAAGAATTTGGGGAGAAGTAATTGCAGAAAACTTCCCAAATATGAGGAAACAATCCAACATTCAGGTCACTGAAACATACAGAACACCAAATAACTTCAACCCAAGTAAAAACACACTGAGACATATAATAGTTAAGATCCCAGAAATCCAACACAAAAATAATATACTGAAAGCTGCTAGAGAGAAGAAGCAGATCACATTCAAAGGAAAATCCATCAGAATTACAGCTGACTTCTCTACACAAACAATGAAGGCAAGGAGAGCATGGAGCAGAGTTCTTCAAGTCCTACACGAAAACAAATTCCAGCCCAGACTATTATACCCTGCAAAACTCTCTTTCAAGTTTGATGGAGAAGTGAAATACTTCTACGACAAAGAACAACTAAAGAATTTCATGATGACAAAGCCATCCCTTCACAGGCTGCTGAAAGATGTTCTAGAGAGAGACCACAACGACCAGAACTCCATGAATGAGAACGGAAGGAACCCACTGAACAGGACAGACAATTAAACACAGGATACAATGGAATAAACAACACCAGGTAAATATCATAACAAACATAAGTCAGCACATTTCAGTTATAACCATCAATGTAAACGGATTCAATTCTCCAATTAAGAGAAATAGACTGGCACAGTGGATTAGGAAACAAAATCCAACAATATGCTGTATACAAGAAACACACTTAACTCAAAAGGACATTCATAGGCTCAAAGTCAAAGGATGGAAAACAATACTACATGCCCCAGCACCTCAGAAAAAAGCAGGAATAGCAATTCTGTTCTCAGATAGTCTCAACTTCAAACCAGGAATGATCAAACTACACAAAGAAGGCCACTATATATTGGTCAGGGGAAAAATTCAAGAGCAAGAAGTAACACTCATAAATATCTATGCACACAAACACAAGAGCACCCAACTATATAAGACAAATCTTAATGGACATGAAAAACCTAATGTCTAAGAACACAATGTTTTTATTTTTTATTTTTTGTCTTTTTGAGACAAGGTCTCACTATGCAGTTCAGGCTAGCCTTAAGCTCACTTTGTAGCTCAGGCTGGTATCAAACTCACAACAATCCTCCTGCCTCAGCCTCCTGAGTGCTGAGAACACAATCTTAACAGGAAACCTTAACACACCCTTATCTAAAAAAGATAGATTAACCAGACAAAAAATTAGCAAGGAAGTAGCAGAATGAATCAGAGCTTGGAACAAATGGACCTGGTGGACATATACAGTGTTCCACCCAACCACAGATGAATACATATTTTTTTTAGCTGCACACAGGTCATTTTCCAAAATAGACCACATACTAGTCCAGAGGTCATGCGTAAGTATATGCAAGAAAATAGAAATTATCCCATGCATATTATCGGACCACAGGGCAATGAAACTGGAAATAAATGACAAAAGAAACTAGAAAAACCCACTAAATTCATGGAAACTAAACAACACCCTACTCAGCAATCAATGGGTTGCAGAAGAAGTTAAATAAGAAATTCAACAATATTTACAATTCAATGAAAATTCAAGCACAACTTACCAGAATTTATGGGATGCGATGAAAGCAGTTCTGGGAGGGAAAATCATAGCTATGAACTCACACATTAGGAAAACAGAACTGGAACAAATTAGCACCCTAATGTTGCACCTCTGACAACTAGAAAAAGAAGAGCAAACAAAACCCAGAGCACAAAGACGGGAAGAAACCATAAAGATTAGAGAAGAAATTAATTCAATTGAGATGAAGAAAACAGTTCAAAGAATCCACAAATCAAAAAGTTGGTTCTTTGAAAAACTAAATACAGTTGATAAGCCTCTAGCCAACCTCATCAAAAAGAGGCAAGAGAACATTCAAGTACATGCAATAAGGGATGAAAAGGGTGTAATCACCACAGAACCAGTGGAAATTCAGAAGATTATCAATAGTTACTTCGAGAATCTTTACGCTCACAGAATAGAAGACACAGAAGAAATGGATAGATTCCTCGAAAGGTACATATTACCAAAACTGAATCAAGAAGATATAACAACTCTCAATAAGCCAATAACAGCCAATGAAATATGAAACGTAATAAAAAGCGTACCACCAAAGAAAAGTCCAGGTCCTGATGGATTCATAGCTGAATTCTATAAGAAATTTATAGAAGATATAATCCCCACACTCCACAAACTCTTCAATGAAATTGAAAAGGAAGCAGTCCTCCCAAAATCATTCTGAAGGCAAGTATAATACTGATTTCAAAACCAGGGAAAGATACAACCAAAAAGGAAAACTACTGGCCAATCTCCCTCATGAACATAGACACAAAAATACTCAACAAAATCCTGGCAAATAGAATACAGCAAATCATCAAGAAGATCATACACCATGACCAGGTAGGATTCATCCCAGGGATGCAAGGATGGTTCAATATTCAAAAATCTATAAATGTAATACACTATATTAATAGACTGAAATCTAAAAACCATGCAATCATCTCAATTGATGCAGAGAAAGCTTTTGACAAAGTCCAACACTCATTCATATTCAAGGTCCTACAGAAAATTGGAATAGATGGACCTTACCTTAACTTGATAAAAGCCATCTATGACAGCCCAAAAGCTAATATAATCTTAAATGGGGAAAAACTAAAATCTTTTACCCTTAAATCAGGTACAAGACAAGGATGTCCTCTATCACCTCTCCTATTCAATATAGTCTTGGAATCATTAGCAACAGCCATTAGAAAAGAGGGAGAAATAAAGGGAATACGAATAGGTAAAGAAGAAGTTAAATTATCACTATTTGCAGATGACATGATACTTTACTTGGAAGACCCAAAAATTCCACCAAGAAACTACTAGAACTGATACGGAAAATCAGTAGCATAGGAGGATGCAAAATCAATACTCAAAAGCCAATAGCATTCCTCTACACAGATAACAAGCACACTGAAAGGGAAACAATAAAAACAATACCTTTTACAATAGCACCATGGAAAATGAAATACCTTGGGATTCACTTAACCAAGGAAGTTAAAGATCTTTTCATCAAAAATTACAACACCCTAAGAAAAGAGATTATAGAGGATTTCAGAAAATGGAAAGATATTCCATGCTCCTGGACAGGAAGCTCCCAGAATTGCTGTACAGATTTAATGCAATCCCTCTCAAACTGCCACCAACATACCTCCCAGACATAGAGAAATCATTCCTAAAATTTATTTGGAATCATAAATGACCTAGAATAGCAAAAGCAATCTTGGCCAATAAAGACAAGGCAGGAGGCATCACAATTCTTGACTTGAAATTATACTACAAAGCCACTGTGATAAAATCAACATGGTATTGGCAACAAAATAGACCTGAGGATCAATGGAATAGATTAGAAGGTGCAAAAGCATTTATGAACACATGCAGCCATCTGATCTTAGACAAAGGGGCCAATCATACTTACTGGAAGAAAGATAGCCTCTTTAACAAACGGTGCTGGGCACCTGGGAGGCTGAAAACAGAAGGCTCGCTGTGAGTCCAATCTATGCAGTGAGAACTGTAGACCCTATACTAAATACATTTTAAAAATAAATTATAGAACTGAAAAATTCCAGTAAGGAAACTCAGAGCCCTCCTGAATGGAGTAGCCCTCCTAATAGGTGGGGACGGCAGAGGAGACTCTGAGACTCGCTCATCCTGAAGGCACGGCAGAAGCAAGGAAACCGCAGGCAGGGCCACAGGAATCTGTGAGACATAAAGACGAGTGCCACATCACCAGCGTCACTAAAGGGAGCAGAGGGAAGATGGTGCTGAGAAGCAGCTGAATAAATAATGCCCCCAAACATCCCAATTTTAACATAAATTGGCAGGTTTAAGAAGCCAAGCAAAGCCTAAGTAAGACAAATCAATCTATAGGACATCACTCAAAAAAATTCTAAAAACAAAAGACAAAAAAAAAAGATCATATAAAAATCCAGAGAGAGGCAACATATCAACAAGACAG
>PVKA01005107.1:5709-69624 GCA_004027165.1 Ctenomys sociabilis
TTTTTTTTGAGACAGGGTCTCGCTATGCAGTTCAGGCTGGCTTTAAGCTCACTTTGTAGCTCAGGCTGGTCTCGAACTCACAACAATCCTCCTGCCTCAGCCTCCCGAGTGCTGGGATTACAGGCATGCGCCACCACGCCCGGCTCTTTTTTTTTTTTGACATGGGTCACCTTGATTCCATAAACTATTAATGTGTCAGACCCAGTGTGTAAAAACTTTCATGAAATAACTCAAAGACAACTCTCTGAGATCTTTCCCTGAATTTTCTGTTTCTAATAGATATCCACTTAAATGCCAAAATTATATGATGAGAATTAAAAACTTTGTACCATTTGATCCAATAATTTACCTTTGATAAATCTACCCCCAGAAAAGACAGTTTCTAGAAATGGATCAAAAGAACTTGGCAAATATTCTGCTTTCAATCATTTAGCAAACTTGTGGACTGGATTTTTGGACTGCGAAGACAATGTTAAAAGACCTAATTTAACTTCTTTACATAAGTATTTATATGGGGCCAGCCAGATAGCTCAGTGGATTAAAGCATCTGCTTAGGCAGACACAGGAACTGGCGTTTGATCCCTGGCTTGGCATGTCGGTCTGGCCCCAGGGGCGTGCTGAGAGGGCAGTGTGGGTGTGGCGGCACGCGCCTGTAATCCCAACACTCGGGAGGCTGAAAACAGGAGGAGCACTGCAAGTCCAGTCTGTGCAGTGTGAGACCCTGTACACCCTGTACTAAATGCATAACAAATAAATAAATACATACATAAATAAATAAAAAGTAGAGCCGGGCGTGGTGGCGCAGGCCTGTAATCCCAGCACTCGGGAGGCTGAGGCAGGAGGATTGTTGTGAGTTCGAGACCAGCCTGAGCTACACAGTGAGCTTAGGGCCAGCCTGAACTGCATAGTGAGACCCTGTCTCAAAAAGACAAAAAAAAAAAAAAATAAATAAATAAATAAAAAAAAAGTATTTATATGCATTCATAGCTAGTGTTGCTCGGTAGCCCAGAATGAATCTGGAGGGGTGCTCTACAGATACTCCACTGGCCTCTGACTTAAGCCCTAATGCTTAAAACCATCTAGGCCCAGTGACTTGGATGAAGACGTGAAAAATGGTTTAATCAATCTGTTGAGGGCAAAATAAAGCATCCAGGTGAGAGAATTAGGATTCAGAACATTGCAACACTTAGGAAAGAGCCCAAGACAGAGAATCTAGGTGGAAACCCAAAATGCAATGGCCACGTAGACCATCGTGGCTTTCCTTAGGGCTCCGGCCAGCAGTATCCCCGGCAGTTGTGACACCCCAAGGTCACAGCAACAGAAATGTGCCCAGGCATCACCAAACATCCTCCAGGAAACCGTATCTCTCTCGTGGAGAGTTACTGGGATTGATTGATATTCTACTCAGAGAAAGATCTAATGGATTTTTTGTTTTATCTTATTAAGACAAGGTTTCACTATGCAGTTCAGGCTAGCCATGAACTCCTGTCATACCCCAGGCTGGCCTCAAACTCGTAGCAATCTTCCTGCCTCTACCTCTTGAGCGCTGGGACTACAGTACAAGCTTGCACCATCATGCCTGGTTACAATGGAGGTTAAAAGTAGGAAAATTTATTGGAGAATAAGAATGCCGGATGGGAAATAGGAATACCTCCTGAGAGACAGAAAGGGTCCTAAATGGGTTGCCTGACCTAATGGATTTTTTTTTTTTTGACAGTGAATGCAGTGTAAACACTGCCAACAAAAATAGCA
The DNA here is from genome assembly GCA_004027165.1 of Ctenomys sociabilis. Lineage (NCBI taxonomy): Eukaryota > Metazoa > Chordata > Mammalia > Rodentia > Ctenomyidae > Ctenomys > Ctenomys sociabilis. The sequence continues at coordinate 7,462 of PVKA01005107.1, forward strand.
AAACAAACATAGTCTGAGATTATTATAACTGTTAAGAGGGACTAACAACTGCTGAGGGCTTACTGTGTCTGTATCTCTCCTAAAGCGAAGATTCTCCCATGTGCAGCCTCTCTTCACGCCCTTGTGAAGTCCAGGAAATAGGAATGCAATTGTTTCACCGGACTTCAGATGGGGACCCTTATGTCCAGGGCCATTAAAGCAACTTGCTCAAGGTTCCACAGCAACTTGTGGAGGTGGTGACCTGGGGCTGTCACTGCACAGCCCACACGCTTGACCACTGGCCTCTAAGAATTTCATAGCCATACATTAGGTATATACCCTATAAAGTGACCAGTGGCCTCCTCCTAGACCTGGAATGGCTGAGAAGCAAGAAGTAGGCTGTAAACTCCTCAATATCCTAAAGCAGGAACTTGTCCCATAGTTGAGGCCTGAGCCTCTGGCCAGCCCATTGACTTCACTTACAAAGTTCCAAATTATGTTTGTTCTTACATCAGGGTAATAGAGTAACTTTCAATACCTAGAACCATTCTAGCTTCCGAAGCCTCATTCTTTTAGCACTTTGACTCCTGTTTTGGGTGCAGGGGTCACCAGGATCAAGGTCCTTCCTGTTTCTACTGAGTCTCTCTGTAGGGCTGAGTCATGAAATTAGTAGGCAGAAGGGCTAAGAACCGGACGGGAAATCTTGTCTAAACCGGAGTTGGTTTCCACAGAAATGGTTGCGAATTGTCAGTGGCTCTTGAACCCAGTGATAACTGAATAGCAACCCGTCCCTCCCTACCCCTAGTGGCAGCATTGGAGCTCAGGTCTGTGGACCTGTGCAGAGCCAGGAACAACAAGGAACACCACACTCAGGAGATGGGCACGGAGCGCCTCGTCCTGCGCCGAGGCCAGCTCTTCAGCCTCCAGCTAAGCTTCAGCCGGCCCTTCCGGCCCCACAGCGACCGCATTGCCTTTGTGGCCGAGACCGGTGAGCTCTGAATATTCCCTCAGCCTGGGGACCTTTACAAAGGGTCGCTGCCTGCCCTCTCTGATCTGGGACCCCCAGTTGGTGCTGTTAAAGGAAGATCTGGCAGTTCAGCATGGTGGCCATAGTAGTCAACCTTTAAAAACTCTGTGCTAGCCAGGTATGGTGGTGCAAGCCTATAATCCCAGCACCCTGCGAGGCTGAGACAAGAAGATTATAATTTCAAGTCCATCAGGGACAACTTAGTGTTATAGTAAAACCCTGTCTAGAAAAAAAAAGAAGATAAATAGTGTGCTAAAACTTCATACTTGATTCTGTTTAATAACCACAAAAGAGTTTCATTAGGTACTATTAGGACTCCTCGTTTGAAGGTTAAAAAATACACAGAAGCCTGGAGATATTAAATGGCTTACCTGTTGACATCCAGTGGTCACCAGAGCTTTACACCAGAAGGATTAGCAAGTGTTGGGAGGAAGTGAGAAATCTAATGCCACACGGATTTCTGAGCTCTCCTTGGGGTCATTCTCTCCTTACCCAGGCCCTGAGCCTTCTGAGCTGCTGGGGACCCAAGCCAAGTTCTTCCTCATGCAGACCAGGCACGGGAACAGAAACGACTGGCATGTGTCCGACTTCACTATTGATTCCACCTCTCTCCAAGTCTCCCTTTTCACACCAGCCAGTGCGGTCATTGGCCACTACACGCTAAAGATAGAGATGGCTCAGAGCCAGGGCCCCAGTGTGACTCACCCGGTGGGCACTTTCATCCTGCTGTTTAACCCTTGGAGCACAGGTAGGTCGTGCTCGAGGTTGGATGCTGACCTGGTGCTGGGATTCCTCTGTAAGGGTCTTCTGAAAAAGGCTGGAAGATAAATCATGCACGTTTCCAGACATGTCCCATGTGCTCTCGCTAAAGATCATCTTTACCAGTTTTTTAAAATTTTATTTTATTTTATTTTGAAGAGTAAACACAGAAGCAAAAGCAAATAGAAAAAGGACAGAAGCAGGGTAATATTCAACAATACATATGTTACAGATTTTCAAAACAGGAATAGCTAATTAACAATGGTTATAATACTATTTGTATTGTCAAATCTGTTGCTAAGATTAACAATATAGTTAGACAAGATTGAAGAAATAATTGAACATTGGTGCTTGCTTTCAAGAAATCTTAATTTTTTCCTTGCCTTTTGTTTTAATTTATTTTAAAAAGAGTATAATAATTGATAAGACATAAGAAATGCTACACATCTAGAAGACTAAGATGAGAGGTATTTGTCTTTATCAGTTTATAAATGCAGGATTAAAACACTTCTGAAGTGATGTTAAGGGAAGTAGTTTAGCAAAAGGAACACAATATGATCCTAATTATATTAAATATATGTGCACGGAAAAAGAATGCATAGTACACGGAGGCTTTCTTTTTTGGAGGAGGGGTTAGGTACTGAGGATAAAACTCATTTTGGACCTTGTGTTTGGCTGGCAGGGGCTTATGCCACTGAGCTATCTCGCCAGCACACATTGTTTTAAAATGCAATGGTGGGTGTCTCTGAATAGTAAGGTTTAGTGATTTCCATGGTGTGTCTGTCCATCTCAATTAGTCCTGCTCAACCTCCAGCCTGCCTTTTATCTTCACTTCTACCCTCATTGTTTTTTTTGTTTTTTTTGTTTTTGTCTTTTAGAGACAGGGTCTCACTATGCAGTTCAGGCTGGCCTCGAGCTGACTTTGTAGCTCAGGATGGTCTCGAACTCATAACAATCCTCCTGCCTCAGCTTCCCAAGTGCTGGGATTACAGGCATGCGCCACCATGCCCGGCCCTCTTTTTTTTTTTTTTTTTTTTTTTTTTTTTCTTTTTGAGTGAAGAGGAATTGTCTTGGGCCACAGAGAATTATTTACTATCATTAATGCATATAAACAACACAAATTCCTTTTAAAAAAATACTTTTATTGTAACATTTTAGAAAAAAAGAGAGCAAAGAAAGATGGAATGCAGGTTGAACCTAATATAGTTTCCAGTCTCTGCAATAAGCTTGTAACTTCTTAAATCTATACTTTAAATCTTTTTTACAAATATAGATTATGTTGCTAGCCTCCATACAGAAGCGCATGGCAAACTTTTAAAAAGGCCCCAAAAATGTTTTCTAATAACATCGATCCACTATTCTCCCTGTTTTCCAGAAAAATGTTGTCATTAATGTTTTCCTAATTTTATTGCTCCGTTTTTCGGTTTGGATCTTGCTCCTTCTGCTACTTTCAATTGCCCAGAGGATGACGTGTACCTGCCAAGTGAAACCCTGCTGCAGGAGTACATCATGCAGGACTATGGCTTTGTTTACAAGGGTCACGAAAGTGTCATCACCTCCTGGCCCTGGAACTATGGGCAGGTAATGCCATCTCCTGAAGGTGGGCTCGGCATAGGCTGGTCAGATGGTCCTAGGCAGGATGCTAGCAAAAGCCAGGGTGAGGTGTTGGCAACTTCTACACAGTGGGAAGGGCAAGTGTGAGCGTGTGTGTGTGTGTGTGTGTGCGTGTGTGTGTGTGTGTGTGTGCGTGTGTGCTAAACGTAACCAAAGCAGATCAGTGACCGTGATGAACCTCCGTGTACACATTCTTGGCTTTGATAGCGATCGGTTTACGGTGAACCTTCTTCCATCTATTCCAGAGGTTTGTAGGGCCAGATGTGACCTCCAATGCAATATGTTATATGGACCACAAGGGTAGAATATGTTTCACATTTCAAAAAAAAATTTTTTTTTTGGTCTTTTTGAAACAGGGTCTCAGTATGCAGTTCAGGCTGACCTTAAACTCACTTTGTAGCTCAGGCTGGTCTCGAACTCACAACAATCCTCCTGCCTCAGCCTCCCGAGTACTGGGATTACAGGCATGCGCCACCACGCCCGGCTCGACACATTTCAAAATTGCCTAAAAGAATTACCAAAAGAATTGATGACACTGAGAAATACATGAAGTTCAAATCTGTGCCCACAAAGAACATTTGCTTGGAACATAGCCATACTCATTGATTTAGGCGTTGCCGGGGTGGTGTATAATAGTTCAGCTGAGCTGTGGAGACAGAGCCAAGGCCTGGCAGGGCTGAAATCCTCACTAGCTGCCCTTACAGAGAGAGTGTGCCCAGCTCTGACCAACACTCCTACGTTTTCCTGGTCATTGGATTTTGGTGGGGAGGAAAACTGATCATAACTGGAAAACACACGATAATTCTTTCACAGCATCGATATTTCTGTCACCGTTCAGAGGGGATCTGTGACTGTGCACAACTTCTCAGCTCCCAAGCAACAAACACTAGGGGGTCTTTCCTTCCTCCCACCTCGGTCCTGGGCTCAGATTACGGAGGGAAAAGCATTAGGAGTCGCAGGGAGCTTGCTGGGCAGGGTCACATTTCCCTCACTGTCCAACAATACCACTTGTGAAAATCCTTCGAACTGAGATGGATTCCGGTGTAGCTGGTAGTCGGGGCGTTGAGAGGCACATCACCAACACACACCATACAGAACCTTCACTGGCCACCCAGTGTTCGCAGAACCGGCTCTGAACTTCTCTACCTAATTCAAGACCCTCCAAGTCTTCTCCCTCTCCTCTAATGTCGACTCTAAACACACTCATTTATCCGAGCTTTTTCTGTTAGCTCAAGCCCTCCAGGGAGGGGCCTTTCCAAGTCCTTGGGGACACACGCCCACAGACCTCAGACAACTGCCTCCTCACTCTTCTTCAGCCCGCAGGGCTCTCTCACCCTGAATTCTCCCTGCATGTTCTGCCACCCTGGTTAGTTCTTCAGATTTCAAGTTAAACGCACTCCCTGTTTGATCTATAAGCTCATCAAAAGTAGGGCTGTGTCTTATACTTGGCTCCCACGTTTTGCCACATACATATACGTACCACCTTAAAAGTCTCTGAGTGACTTGAAGTTTCAGAATTCAGAATTCCTTTTTGCTCTTCTCTTTCTCTCTTACAATGTGTTGGAAGTTTGAAAAGGACATCCTAGATATCTGCTTCGAGATCCTGAACAAGAGCCTGCACTTTTTAAGGGACCCAGCTAAGGACTATTCCCAGCGGAACGACGTGGTGTACGTGTGCAGGGTGGTGAGTGCCATGGTAAGGCCCACAGTCCCTGGACAGTCTGAGCTTTGCCAGGTGGACACTGTGAACAGTGCGTGCCTGTCCTTTGCAGATCAACAGCAATGATGACAGTGGTGTGCTGCAGGGGAACTGGGGTGAGGACTACTCCAAGGGCGTCAGCCCACTTGAGTGGAGTGGCAGCGTGGCCATCCTGCGGCAGTGGTCAGCTCAGGGCGGGCAGCCTGTGAAGTTTGGACAGTGTTGGGTCTTTGCCTCAGTGATGTGCACTGGTGAGTGGAGAGCTCCTGGATCCTCCTGGCCTTCTGAAGCCAAACGGAGACTGCCTCTTTTCAGAGAAGTCACCTGTGGCTCGTGAGGTCCAGTGGCTTGTCTGTGATCTCCATGAGCAGGCTTGCCAGCACGCTGGTCAGCCTTGGGGGGGCTGGCCTGCTTGCACTGCGGGAGGAAGGAGGCTGATAGACTGGCTGCCTGAATGGAGTGGTTCACGGTTGCAAGGCAGAGGTGGAAAGGCTTCTTTCTACCATCTGCTGGGCTCCTCAGTTCAAGGTGAGCCTGGAGTTGGGGAATAGGTGGGAGGACATAGAAGGGTAACGGGCAGTCTGCCTGATCTCACCTGTAGTCCTCTTGGAGAGACTCTTACGAGTTGTAATCAGAGATTAATTCCTACCTTGCTACCTACAACTAAGAAGCACTGATGTTTTATGCACTATCATCTATTTAAGATTTAGTGCAAAGTTGTTGCTCAGGTTATCCATGAAGATGAGCAAAAGCCGAGCAGGTGGTGCACACCTGTAATCCCAGCACTCTGGGGGGCAGAGGATTGATGTTCTCAAGTTTAAGCCCAGTCTGGGCAACTTGGCAATTTAGCAAGACCTTGTTTCAAAAAAGAATCAAATTAACAAGGGCTCAGGATGTAGTTCAGTGTGAAGCCCCAGGGCTCATCCTTAGTACCATTAAAAGACAAAAAAGAGAAGGGAAAGAGCAGAGGTCTCACCTGCTGCAACTGTGCCGCCCTGTGGAGCTCAGTAAATGTGAGCTTACCTAGCAGGCTGGCTCTGCTCTGCAGGAGGGAAGCACAGAGCCTGGGCCCGGAGACTGCAGATAAGGACTACAGATAAGAAGGACTACAGATAAGAAGTTTACGTCCGGGTCCTCAGGCCAAATGACATGTACTTTGCTTATTTATGAAATCTTGTTGGAGCTACTTGGGACCGAATCACCCTAGGTTTGTCTTGGGCTAGGAAGCAAGGGCTGGGTGGGTGTTATGGAGGAAGCTTCAAGCCTTTGGAGCCTGGAGTGAACAGAAGAGAGGCCAGGTCTATGAGCTTGCTCCATCTCCAAGCCCTGAGCCCTCCTGGGGTCCCAGGAGCAGTAAGAGCTACTCTGGCCAGGCTGCTGCCAGCAAAGCTCAGGCTTTGCTCCATGCCTAAAATTGGCTTATGAAATGCACTGAGAATTTCCAATTGACTCTCCTAAGGCCCTTCAGTGAATCAAGGCAATAGGATTCTCAGCAGCCTTGTGGACACTGTCCCTCCTCCTGGGAGGGAGATGGGTGGGTAAACCTCTCTGAACTTCTCATTACACTGACAAAGGTGGAGACCTGTGTCCCCAAGGTACACTGATTCTTGGCTTGATTTCATCTGGATCAAGGCTTGATTTCATCTGGTAGTGGTAGGAGTGTGTGTGTGTGTGTGTGTTGTGTTGATGGGGTAATATCTGGTTTGTGTCACTAGATCTGTGACATTTCTGCCCCAAGTTTTTGTAGCACTCTCCTGAGTGACCACAAGGGGGAGCTGCTGCTTTATCAAAGATGATGGTGTCTCTGGATCCCAGTCCTTGATCATGTCATCGCATCTCTAGACAAAAGGGTGCTCTTCGGTCTATTCCCTAGTGTCCTCCCTCTCTCCCATCTCCCCAACTCTTATCTGTAAGGAGACCTGCAGATCCAGAACTTTAGAGCTGAAAGTCACCTAGACCAGCTCATGGGGCTGTTTCAGTGACAAGAGCAGCTGGGCCACATGCGCTTTCCTTTTGAAACTGGCCATGGCATAGGGCAGAAGCCTTTACATTTTCTAATTATAAAAATAGCTTGGTTCTCTATTTTTTAACTTGGAAAGCTGCCCAGTAAAAAAAAATCCCTAGATGATAAATTGTTCATTATTGTTTTAAGTGACTCTCGAGTGCTTTCTTTCTTTCTTTTTTTTTTTTTTTTTCTTTTGTCTTTTTTTTGAGACAGGGTCTCACTATGCAGTCCAGGCTGGCCTTAAGCTGACTTTGTAGCTCACGATGGTCTCGAACTCACAATAATCCTCCTGCCTCAGCCTCCTGAGTGCTGGGATTACAGACATGCGCCACCATGCCCGGCTAAGTGCTTTCTTTCTTTCTGTGAGATGGAAGACATTTGTGGGGACAGCAGGTAGTGGGTTTTGGGCCTGGCTGTCGTGCTCTGGGAATAAAGGAGTTAAAACTGAGGCACTGAAAATCTTGGCTATTTTCTTTGCTCCAGGTTGAAAGCTACAAATGAGGTACAGAAGCTGTGTGGGGCGGCACCCACAATCCTACCCCAGGAGGCAGGAAGATCACAATGTCAAGTCTAATCTAGGCAACTTAGTGCGTGAGACCCTATCTCAAAATAAAAAATAGAAAATGGATGGGGGTGTAGCTCAGTGTGAAGACTGAGTTTAATCCCCAGTAGCGAAAAAAAAAAAAAAAAAAAAGAAAGCAGTGATTCTGCTCAAAATGAGCTCAAAGACCCCCTTTTCCCTTTTTCTTCAGTAATGAGATGTTTAGGTGTCCCAACCCGTGTTGTTTCCAATTTCCACTCTGCACACAACACGGACGGAAACTTGACCATTGACACCTACTACAACCGAAATGCAGAGATGCTTCCAACTCAGAAGCAAGACAAAGTGTGGTAAGGACACGGTCTGGAGCAGATCTCTGCTCTGTCCCGGCTGGGGGCGGAAGGAAACTGTGACCTGTTCACCAGCTCTGCCCTCAGCATCGCAGCTGATATTCATAGAAAATCACCAAATCCAGGGATGTTTAGCTACCAAATCAAATGCATTTCAGAGCCAGACACTGGTTGGACATTGGACAACCACACGCAGAGCTCTGCATCCTCCACCCTGACCTAAGGTCTCTGCATCCTGTTCCTTCCCTCACCCTTGGAGACAGAGCCTGGACAGCTGTCCTGACCTCCTCTGCTGGTCTCCCTGCACTTTTCCCTCTCCTTACCTTACCCAATTCAGTCCCTTTAGTTGTATGCCTCAGTTCTCTTTCCCTAGCTCTTTCCTTCTTTGCTACTCTCCCCCAAGTGTGGGTTCTTGTTTCTCCTTTCCAGCTAGTTTCCAGCTAAAACTCTTGGCACGAGCTCTAGCTGGCATCCTTTGAGCCCATGCTCATAGAACCTCAGTTTTCTGGCAAGCTCAAAGACATGGGTTTGATTCCAAGTACTGTATGCTGTGCTGGCCCAAAACTGGGTGTTGTGGTGCACACCTGTAATGCCAGCGCTAGGGAGGCTGAGACAGGAGGATTACTATGAATCTGAGCTGTGTAGTGAAACCCTGTACCAATAAATAAATAATTTTAAAAATTAAAAGAAAAAAAGAAGAAGGAACAACAAAACACCCAGCTTAGTGTCTCGTACCTGGTACCTAGCAAAGGCTCAGGAAAGGTGAGTCCTGTCTCCTTTGTCCCCTCTGCAGGAACTTCCATGTCTGGAATGAGTGCTGGATGATCCGGAAAGATCTCCCACCAGGATACAATGGGTGGCAGGTCCTGGACCCCACTCCCCAGCAAACCAGCAGCGGTGTGTGTGGACCACAGGGGTGGGGACTGTTCTCTGAGAGGGACCATGGAATCTGGTGGCTGGAGAAGAGCAGTGCCTCCCCACTGTACCCCTGCCCGGAGCTGTAGCTAAGCCAGCCTGAGATGGGGGATCCAGCTTTGCAGTGGGCAGTGGGGTCACCTGGGCTTCTCACTTACCTGTAAACTGGGGAAGATGATGATGGCAGCGGCCACATCACATGGTGGCTCTGAGGACCAGATGAACTAATGGGGGGAACGTGCTTGGGACACTGGAGGAGACCTTGGGGGTAAGGGTTACTGGTACCACCACCTCTCCTTTCTCTCCACCTCCCGTGGTTAAGTCCAGCTACCCTGGTCCACGTGTCAGCACCGTGCCTCACTACTTCTATTGCTCCCCAGGGCTGTTTTGCTGTGGCCCTGCCTCTGTGAAGGCCATCAGGGAAGGAGACGTCCACCTGGCCTACGACACCCCTTTTGTGTTCGCCGAGGTGAACGCAGATGAAGTGATTTGGCTCTTTGAGGACGGCGAGACCCGGGAAATCCTGGCCCACAACACCAGCTCCATCGGGAAGGAAATCAGCACCAAGATGGTGGGGTCAGACTGGCGTCAGGACATCACCAGCTGTTACAAGTATCCCGAAGGTGCCTGGGCCGGGGTTTAGAGAAGGGGTGGGCGGAGCCACTGGATGGCTCCTCCTCACAGCAGACTCCAGGGGGATTTGGCCCTAGCAAGGAACATACAAGGTATTTGGTTAAGTTTCAATTCCAAATACATTCAGACAAGCAAATATTGTATTAGTACGTGCCAAATGGTGCATGAAATATACCAAAGTTATTTCTTCATAGTTCAGATTTGACAGGTTGTAGGTTTCAGTATAAACATGTTCCAATATTGCATGCCATATACCATACTAGAAATGCTTTGTCATTTACCTGGAATTAAAACTGAATTGGAGGTCCCATATTTCTCTGGCCACTCTGTCTCAGGATCACACTGCTATCCCTTCGTCCATAGCACTAGGGGTGGTGACAAGGACAGAGGCGGACATTCAAGAAGGAAAAGGCCTGAGGGCCTGTGAGAGGGAGTAGACATCCCCAGGAGAGATGCTTGTGGACCGGACAGGCCTCCACTGTGCTCTGGCTGTGCACGCTTGGGCAGCCCTGCCTTTGCCATGCCTGCACCTCTGCATCTGTAAGATGGGACGGCTCAGAGGGGTCGGCGAGCTAACTCAGAGAAAGCACTACTGAGAGACCGTCTGGCATCCAGCCACTGCTCCAAAAGAGCCACACTTTTGGATCCTTCATGCCGTGCCTTAGGCTTTGTCTTTCATGTTTCAATGTTGAGTAGCCCCCAAGGCAAGAGATGGGATTCTGTTTGAAAGACTCCTCGGTATATTCCAGGAGACAGAATGCTTGGAAGGCCAGGGAAAACTCTGGCCCACGCGATGGTGACAGTGACGAAGGCGGCAGTGTTGATGACAGAGCAGTGTTCGGCGCTCAGTGTCAGCAATACGCTCCACTCAGCGCTTTTGGGCAGCGCTACGAGGCAAGCTGGCGCTATCTCGAGCGCCAGTGCAGCAAGGACATGGAGCTGGCATGAGTAGCACCAGTGCCTACGTTGCCAGCCACCCTGCCACACTGCTCTTCCAGCTTCAGAAGGAAAGCTGGAAGTGGAGCCACTTGTTTCTCCTAGAAAGTCACTTGTCCTCCTGCTCACTGGTATCTTCTCTGTGTCTCTGTCCTACCAGGATCCCCTGAGGAGCGATCCGTATTCATGAAGGCTTCCCGGAAAATGCTGGCACAGAAAAGGGGCTCCTCATCCCTCCTGGATCTTCTGGGCTCTGCAACCTTAAAGGCTCAGCCCGTACAACTCCGGCTTTACCTGGCCAGGACCCCCGTATGGGGCCAGGACCTGCTCCTCACCCTGCATGTCTGGAGGGTGCAGGACAGTGCCCAGCCTGGGGGTCCCATCAGACTGGAGGTGCGGTTCTGTGCGCAGGCCCTGCTGCACGGGGGCAGCACAAGGGAGCCCCTCTGGAAGCAAGCAGTGCACTTGGACCTAGACTTTGGGAAAGGTATGTATGACAGGCCTGAGAGGCTCTTGCAGAGGGGTCTCTGGCCCATGACCTGGGCTGAGCTTCTGTGAGACCACAGACAGCCCCGTCAGTGTGCACACAGCGCAGTGTGGGCAGTGAGCTGCTCTCAGTGGACATGCAGATGCCTGCTGTGGCTCCTCTGGTGGCATCTTGCCAGACAGAGCAGCAGAGAGCTCTGGGAGCTGTCTGTATCAGTTGAGTACTCTGTCTGTCTGTCTCTAGGTGAAAACTTAAATGCTTACTCATATATTCGCTCTCTTTCTCCTTTCCCTCTTCCCTCCCTTCCTGACCCATCCTCTGCATTAAAGATGTGTTTCTCTGTGCACAGAGATACACTGGCCACTCCTGCTGCCCTACACCAATTACAGAAACAAGCTGACTGATGAAAAGCTGATCCGTGTGTCTGGCATTGCCAAGGTTGAAGAGACGGGGTGGTCGGTGCTGGTCCTAAAAGACCTCTCTCTGGAGCCTCCACGCTTATCTATTGAGGTGAGGTCTCAGCAGGGATAGGACCCCCAGGGCTCTCTGCCTCACCCAGCACAGGGCTTGGGGAGCAGCAGCAAACAAGACACTGCTCCTGCCCCAGGCACAAAAGTGATGATGACCGTGCAGCAGGTACGAAGCGCAGGGAGGTGCACGGAGCCACCTAGGATGCCTAGGAAAGGATAGCAGGGCCTGTGCCCATTACCCAGGCAGAGTCCTGCTTTCCACAGGATCCCAGTGCAGCCCAGAAGGCTAGGAATTGGTCCCCACTGGCATGGGACCAAAAGACAGTTTGTGTGACTCTCCTGGATTCCTAAGTCATTTAACCCTGTCTGCTTTGATAGCCTCAATAAAGACTTGGTCCCTTTGTCTGAATTCTAGGTGAGCGGGATGTGTTCTTCCTTTTCCCGATTCTCTGCTGAAGCCAGCATGTGTCTTAGAGGTCAGAGCTCATTTCAGCTCAAGAGTCCTTGCCAACAGACCTCACCTGTCTGGCACTGACTAGGAACAGGAACTCCTGGAGTGAGTAGGACGGAATCCCTGCCCCTCTGATCTGGGCCGAGGCTGTGCTGCCTGTGACTCCAAAAGAGTCACTGAGCATCGCTGAGAAATCTCCTGAGTGGACAGGAGAATTGCACGGGGCAGATTCAGTGCCGGAGTCGGGTGCTCTGGGCCAGGCCCTGGTTCTGCCATCACACATCATGGGACCTTGGCCTCTGTATCCTCACTAGGCTGGCTTCACTGATATGCCCGTGGCACACGTATGCTCCTCCCTTCTCACTTGCCTGTACCAGACATTACTAATCAATCACGGTTGATGAGATTTGTTCTCAGAATGCCACTTTGCCCCGCATAAATATTAGACACCTCTAACCCTTCAGAGCTGGCTCTTTACTTGAAACCTACTAGGCATCTTAAATGACATGGTGGGGAGGGAAGCAGGTTCTTGAATGACGGTAGCTCTCTGCAATATCTTGACTTCCAAACCAGCCCAGCATACGTGTTAATCTGAAATATTGTACGTTCACAGTCTTCTCTCCCAGAAGCAGCTTCCTATCTTTAAATAACAGTCCTGCTGGTGCCAGGAGAAGAGGAAAGAAGGCTACTGTCTGGAGGGCAGATGCGAGACCCATTGCCCAGGACACTTCTGTCTTCTGTCCACCCAGGTGTCCAAGAGAGCCGAGGTGGGCAAGGCCCTGCCGGTCCACATCTCACTCACCAATACGCTAACGGTGGCCCTGAGTAACTGTACCATGGGGCTAGAGGGAAGTGGTCTCATCCATGGGCAGATAACAGAAGAGTGAGTAACCCCACTGTCCACCTCTCAAGCCAGTCCCTTGTGGAGTCACAACCCTCCTGAGGCTCTGGATAGTACCTCTGTGGCCCCACTTTTCTGGCCTCCTTGGGAGATGGGGGACTCATTGGCACTATGGAAGGGTAGGTGCTCAGTCACCACCCGGAACCCGGAGCACCCGCCCAGGCTGTCCAACACTCCGCTGGGCTCTGACAGCATCTTTTTGACTTCCAGCCTTGGCACTCTGAAGTCTGGAGACACCGTTCGAATTCAACTGGACCTCTACCCCAGCAAGGCCGGGGCCCGCCAGCTCCAGGTCCTCATCAGCAGCGATGAGGTCAAGGAGATCAAGGGCTACAAGGACATCTTCGTAGCTGCAGCTGCAGCTCCCTGAGCCAGACCCTGCCTTCCTGGTGCCCCTCAGGACTCCTTGCTACTTTCTCTGTCCTGCTCCACCTCTGCCCTGAGGGGGTAAATGATAAAAAAAAACGAGTGAAGGTGTCTTTGTCCCCGGTTGTTGCAGCTCCTGGGCCTGTTAGACGCGTAGGACCACCCATTTGTCCTCTCTGCCTAGCTGCAAGCTCTGTGGCTGGGAACCTCCTTGCTCCCTGAGGCCTCTCTCTGTTCGATGAAGGGCCTCCACCACAGTATAAACTCCAGAGCCCTCTGCTTGCCTCTCTAGAAAGAAAGATACAGGTCTTCCCCCCTCGGTGCTCGCAGCAAGCTCCAGGCAGAGGAAGCCCTGCAGAGGATACCACACGCTGCACCCACTGCCCAGCAGGGCATGCTTGCTGCCCACCTGGGAGCACCCATCACAGTGGGGTGGTCCTTTCTTGGCAGGTTTATGTCCCACAAGCGTTGCCCCAGATCCTTCTCAGGGCAGGCCCCAGGAGGCCCGGGGAGTACTTCTCAGTGGGCACCACATCCTTGCTTCTTCCCTGCACCCCTTAATCTTTATCCTCTACCTGTCACCCTTTTCCTCAGCCACTTTTATGTTGTTATTTTCAGGACAGAGGGAACCACTCTTTTGTGCTGTTTTCCTTATGGCTATCAAAATCATTTGTGTTTCTTCTTGATGGTTTGGAAAGAACAGAAAATGTTTCCACTTCCAAGGAAATCTCACCCTTTGGAGGAGAGTTGAGCTTAGAAAGTGCTAAGCTATAACTCAGCTTATTCAAAATATTTTTTAAATTTCAAAGCAATGTCTTGCTAAGTTGCCCAGGCTGGCCTCAAGCTTGTGGTTCTCCTGCTTTACCCTCTGAAATACTAACAGGCACAATGTGCCTCTGTGCTCAGCTTCTGCTAACACTTTGTAATACATCTTTGTGGTCCTTTTCCCCCCTTTCATTCTGTTTTTTTAAAAGTTGTCATTATAAATTGATACATTTTTCCGCATATATACAAAGTATGATAAAAACCTAGCTGCAGCCGGGCATGGTGGGGCATGTCTATAATCCCAGCACTCGGGAGGCTGAGGCAGGAGGATTGTTGTGAGTTCAAGACCATCCTGAGCTACAAAGTGAGCTTAAGGCCAGCTTGAACTGCATAGTGAGACCCTGTCTCAAAAAAGACAAACAACAACAACAACAAAACCCAGCTGCTTTTAGCTGGGTGTGGTGTCACATGCCTATAATCCCAGCACTCAGAAGGCAGAGGCAGGAGAATCTCTTGAGTTCAAGGCCAGCCTGAACTGCATAGTGAGACCCTGTTTCAAATTAAAAAAAAAACAAACAGCTGTTTAAATTTTAAAATTATTACAGTAAAGGACACACATTTCCACTCATCCCCCTCAAAAGCACTCTCTCTCTTGCTTCGAACACACTGATCCTTTTGCCATTTTTCCGCAGCAGCCCTGGAAGTCCTCTTCTGTGAGTGTCAGCTAAGTTGCACTGTTGTGGCTGCCTCAGCACCCTGAATTGTTTCAAAATATTTCTCTTTCCCAGTCATTTGGCCTTTGGGGAAGAGCCATAGCGCATGATCTGGTGAACAAGGACGAGGACACTGCATCGGTTTTTATAAGCCTGTCTTTCCACTGGGTGGCACAGGACAGTGGCACTCACTGAAATTTTTTGCTCACATCTTATGAAGATACTTACCAAAGAGGACTTTCAAGCTGCTCGAGAAAGTGGCCAGAGTAATGAGACAAGTGTATCCAAAGCGATGGGGGGAGTCTTGAGGAAGGTTAATTTTAAAACATTTACTTCTTTTTCCATCACACCTCATGATTTTTGTTGTTCTTTGAGGCAGGGTCTCACTATGCAGCCCAGGCTGGCCTCAAACTCGAGGTAATCCTCTTTGCCTCAGCCTCCTCAGTGCTGGGATTACGAGGGTGCACCGCCATGCTTGGCTTCATAGCTGAGAAAATCCAGAGATCCAGAAAAGCAGAGCATCTTGCTGTTGGTTTTTAGGCGTGGGACCTCGCTCTTGTGTACACGGTGCCTGCTTCGTGGCTCTGCAGGTTCGCTGGGCTCCTCCTCCCTCCTTCTCACTGTCTGTCTGTCTTGCCTGCTTGCTGTCCCGCTTTCTGTCTGTGTCCCCAAGCCTGCACCTTCCCAGGCCTGCCCACACTCCACACTTGGGTGCAGGAAGGGCAGGAGCCCGCACACCCTCCTGCGCCCCAGTAGCACAGCCAGGCATTTCTGCACATCCACCCTCGGGCCAGGGCCGCCTGTGGGGCTTACTCTGTCTGTTGAGCGCCGTGTCCCCCTCTGCTGACTCACTGCCTTCCTGTCCTTTCTCGGCTGTGCCACCAGAGTGGGGACCACTGAAAGGACTCCCGGGCCACGTGGAAATTAGTTTTGTCAGTCTTCCCGGTTCGCCTGGCAGTTTTCCCTCTTTGCACCTAAAAACTGGCTGCGGCAGCCACACCCTGAAGCTTTCTTCTTCACTTCCCCAGCTCAGCTGGATGAGCTATGCCGTTCAAGGCTCCTGTGAGCCTTGAATGCAGAGTTCCTCCCGCTGCTTATGAGATTAGACCCTGCTGTCCCCTCTCCTCCAGTTACCTCCCAACACCCAGTGAGGCTGACATGGGCCAGGCGGGGATGCCTGTAGCAGAATGGGGGCAAAAAAATTGCTTGGAGAATGGAGTGAGAGGCTCACAGGTGAGGCCAGCAGCCACAGTCCCTTCAGGCTCTTTCCACAGAGTCATCCTTAAGTCCTCCAGGCTGGCAATTCTGGGGCCTTGGACACTAAGCACCATGACATGATACCAAGCATTGGTCTGCAGGCGTAAAATGACATCGATAGTAGTGCTACCCCCGCAGGGTTGCTGGGAGGATCAGTGAGAAGGAACGCTCCAAGAGCTTTGGAAACTGCCCCGGCTAATCCCTTTTCGAGGGCTGGCTGTGGTCTTTATCTCTGGGGCTGAGAAGAAGGAGGGGACATATTTTTTTTAATCAACCATAATATGACATCCAACTGTCTTAATTGGTGGGTCTGTAAACATAGGCTTATCCATTCCACTCACAGGAAGGCAAACGTTGCTTCTTGAAATGGTCCTGCCATGGAGCCTCTGGTCATCCAACCCAAGCCACCCCTTGCATGGCTTTATCTTAACTATACTGTGTGGCCACTTCACTGAATCTCATCCTGGACTTTAGCTTTCCCATGGCTTCCATAATTTTGCTGTGTTTTCCACATGGCATGTGTCGGACCTTTACTGCACTGCCACCACCTTTGGGGCCCTGAGCCTTCTTGTCAGCACTATTACTCCCAGAGGCTTCTCCCCTTTCCCCCCTTTTCCAGAACCACTTTTCCCTTTGGGTGGCATCTTTGGAATTTGCCATTGTAGTCCAAGGAGAGGACATACTTGAGCCTGTCAATTCTGGCCTCCGTGGTCAACCATCTGTGAGAAACCTTTGTACCTTCCTCTCACTGGGCATCCAGGTATCATGGGTCTGATTTTACAGACCAGGAAACTGGAGCTTTCTCAAGAGCACACCATGGCAGGCCAAAACTTGCCCCTAAGTCTCTGGACCTTGGAAAGTTCTAGAACCAGGCATCCCAGGCCCCCACGCTGACCTGCCCTGTAGGAATTGTAGCAGTGTCCACATCTCTGCTTTGGTGTCCCACCCCTGAGCTTACAGCCCTGCTTCCATCCAAAAAGGAAGACACTCGTCAGCTCTGCTTATCTTCTCTGGACCAACAACATATTGCTCTGACCAAAGTTGACTCCCTGCTCCACATCTGCCCACACGCCCTCTGACTAATGGTTTACAGGAATTGGATGAAACACTAAGCCTATAAAGCAGCTCATTAGGCCCAGAGCCCAGGTCTTGTCTCCAGTGGTCCAGGCACAGGAGGTGCTATGGATTTTCCTGGCCCCACCAGTGGACCTCATGCCCTATCCACAAGTCCTCTCAGGCACCACCCAACCAGGCAAGATCCTGAGGAGGTCAAGATTTGCGTACCCATTCTGTTTCAAGTGTGGTGAGGGTGTGGGGTGGGCAGAGCAGCTCAGAGGTCAGGTAAGTGGGCTGGGACACTCAACAGGGGTTATTGAGGGCTCCAAAAGGCTCTTCTAGACTGGCCCTGAGGATACCATGTTGTCTCAGTAGCCATCAAAAGGCAGTCTAGGGGCCAGGGAGATGGCTCAGTGGAATAAGCGCTTTCCTGGCAAGGGTAAGGGCCTGAGTTCAATCCCTTGTTCTGCCCAAAAAAAAAAAAAAGGCAGTCTATCTTTTCCAGAGCTGCCCACCCTACCTTTCACTTTCCTGTCTCTCTTCATAATGAAGCTCCTATTCTTACGTCACTTTGTCATCTCCTGCCAATCCATCCCAGCATGTGGTGGTGTGCTCAGGCACTGATGTCCTTGTCCATGTGCGGGTCCACATCCTTATGCATCCATTCTGTTGGCAACACACATGAGCTGGGAAACTGACCTTATCTCAGATCACACATTCAGCACATATGGGGCTCAGGAACTTGACTGCCTGCAAAGCTGGCTCACCAGAGCTCCATGAGGAATCTGGGTCTTTAAGGTCACTCTCTAAGCCTTGACTTCCTCAGTTCTAATACAAGAACAACAAGAATTTCTAAGCACTACAGACATTGCTATTAAGTGGGATAATTCATGTCAAGAATTTAAAACCACTTCTGATACTACTTAAAAGCTAGTATTAATTCTATTAGTAATAGCTAATAGTATTAGCCACTGTCACTGTTAAGCACTGGTGGTAAGACTCTGTCAATGACTCTGGGGGAATGGAGGTGGGGAGCTTTGGCAAGTACCTATGATGCTGGCTAACAGGAAATGCAGAAGAGCAAGCCCCCAAACTCCCAGCATGGTGGAGGAAGAGTGTCAAAAGGCCTCCTCAGAGCCACTGCTGAAGCCTGAGTACTACAGAGAGTAGGCAAGTCAGAAAGAGAGAGACCAGCACACGAGAGCACAAGGATGTGGGAGAAGGGTCTCCGCCAGGGCTTTGAACTGCCTGGACTCCCAGTGAGGAAGGAAAGACCCACAAGAGCTTTGAGAATGATGCTGAGAAGTCTGGGCTTGACCCACAGTCAGATTTTTTTTTTTTTTGTACTTTAAAAAATTTATTTATCTATTTATTTGGTACAGGATATCGCTACACAGCTCAGACTCATAGTGATCCTCCTCTCAGAAATCCCACCAGCACTAGGATTACAGGCATGCACCACGTCCAGTTTTGGTTGCTGGCTTGGAGCACCCAGGGTTCTGGGGCTAGCATAGCATGCGGTACCGGGGGTCAAACCTGGGTCCTTCCACTTGCCAGGCAGTTAGTCCTCCAAGCTATCTCCCCAGCCCCCACAGTCAGATCTGACGCAGAAGAGTAACCTGGGGGACTTGACACTTCTCTGTTGAGCCATTTGGAGAAAAGAAGGCGAGAAACTCTTTCAGAGCTATTGTCCAGGCAAATGAGGCTTCATGAGGCCTACGTAGGCAGAGTGGTTACTTTAAAAAGAAAGAGCTATAAATACGAGGGGCTGCTAGTACCGCACAGCTCCAGAGACCCGCAGCCGAGAGAGCAGCGACTGGCTGAGCTGACTGACAGGACCCGGCGCTACCTGCACTTTGCGGGCACACAATTTTTGCCTGGGTTGAATGTAAGGACCATCAGCTGACCAGCAACAGGTGCGGGAGTGTTCAGAGAATTGTGTCTGTGCACGCAGACACTGCCAGAGCTGACTGAGGCCGGGCATGGGGGCACACACCTCCCGTCCCAGCACTCTCAGAGGCTGAGGCAGAACTGCAAGTTTAGCACAACTTGGGAAACTTCCCAACTTAGTGAGATCTTGTCTCAAAATTAAAAATACAGAAGGGCAGGGATGTAGCTCAGTGAAATGGCCCTGAGTTTCTAGTATAAAGAAAGAAAAAAGCAGGGGAGTAGGAAGCGGTGTCCCATCCCCACCTCCCACTCTGTTCCCATCTGTGATTTTTTTTCTTCATGTATTCACTTTCAGAACTTGTATGTTCTCACTAGGACAAAGGTCCTTAATCCTGATGGTCCATCCTCTCATCTATTTCCAAAATTCCTTTGTGAATCTCTCTGCTTCTTCTTCCTTTCTGCTTTTATTTGAGATTCGCCTTGGACTTGGAAGCTCTCAACCAAAACAGTGCTACTACCAAAATAAATATAGAGAAGTATATCAAGATGACGAAGGTGGTTTGGCTTGCATTTCATGTCCAGCAAGTGACTCTTTGGGATAAAAGAGGGGATTCCCAGAGGCTCTCGGCTGTGAGCTGTAGACCCTGATACTCCCTACTGCAGGGGTGCAGTCCCCCCATCTCCTGAGGTCCCCATCAGCTCCTCTCTCCCTCCTGCTCCCCCTCCTCCCCCTTTGTCCGAGAGCTGTCAAAAGCCAGATGGCATGGAGCCCTGATGGTTCCTTAGCCTGCTCACCCATCTCAGCTGAGCAACGCCGCCAAGAAAAACCAGAGGGCAAGTGAGAAAACCAGTTGTGATCTGCCCAGTAAACAAGTGGCAGAGCAGAGCTAGGCCCCGCCTTTGGTGTTTCCAGAGTCTTTGGATGGAAGAGGAAGCAGACACTCTGGAGTCAGTTTCCTGACGCTCCCATCTACCTAGTTGTTCTGTGGGGCACAGCCCCAGAGCCTGGAGCAGACACAATGGCCCAAGGTAGGAAAAGCCCATGGGGCTACCGGTGTCCAAGGGCTCACAAAGAAAGTCCTGTGAGTCAAGGGGAGGGAAGGTGGATTCAGAGGAAGACAGGAGGAAACACAAAGATGGACCACGAACGGCAGGAACCCCAGAGTCCTCAGAAATCATTGGCATCCCAAGAACCAGGAGACAGGGGGTGGCTGGCAGGCAGATGCGGGGGCTGGGATAAGGATTTGGGGGTCGGGGTCCCTGCCCCTCTCTGACACTAGCTGACTTCTTGTCACTTCTGAGCAAGTCATTCTGATAGTTTCCACTCCCATGCCTGAATAATGGGAAGGACCGGACAAGTCTTGAAGTTGTCTCCCTGCTCCGAATGTTCTTCTTTTCTTTCTTCATTTCAGAGGGTCTCTTTTTCATCTTCATTGAATCTTCTCACCATCACCCACCCCCTTGCAGTAGAAAGAGCTGCTACAAAATCACATACAGGGATGAGTTCTCAACTTGCTCTACAATGTTACAGCCTTACTAATTATGTGTTCAAATTTTTTATTTTATAATTTGTATAACTTTTAATTGCAGAAGAAATATATCGAGACATGGAGTAAAAAATAAAGCAGTAATTACTGATAGTAGCCTGACTTGACTTCTGACTCAGCCTCATTGCCAGAGTAACTATTGTTACCTGTGATGTATCTATTATCTGTCTGTCTGTCTCTATCTATCCATCTCTATCTCTATCTATCTATCTATCTATCTATCTATCTATCTATCTATCTATCATCTATCCTCAGTGTAATACACAGGATCGACATGTATAGCTTTTAAAAAATATACTAATGCTAGGTTATATTGTAAAATATTGTCCTACAGCTTGATTTTTTTTTTAGCTTAAAAATGTGTCTTGAAGCTTTGTCCATTCCTGTCAGTATCTATTGATCTACTCAGTATATTCCACTTTGCATAGTGCTGTGCTTATGTGTAGGAGAAATGTATTGATTTAGTCCTTGCAGGTTGTTCCATGTCACAGTGAACACCCTTAAGTATGCCTTTGTATGCAGAAGGGAGTGGCTCTCTGGGACAGATTGAGATCACTTACTTTCATAGTTCTTCCCGTCCTCCTCTCCTTGTTAATTCCCTGTTCATCTCTCCTCATCCTCCCTGCTCCCCAGGGAGAACCAATATGCCCAGTAGAAAACAACACTTCTACTGAATGTTTGCTTTTGGGCTGGAGAGCAGCCCGTGTGTTGGAGGCAGAGACTGACTGCTCCCTGCTGTGCCCAGAGGCCGGCCACAGTGCCACCCCGAAGTGGATGCTGTCCCGCCTGTTGGGTAGCCTGAGTCACACGCTCAACCTGAGCCTCAGCAGTGAGTGTTCCCTGCCAGGCTCCAAAAGGGGTGAATGGCTCTTTCCACCACTAGGACAAAGCTAGCTGCCTTCCCAGCGGGCATGGTTGGGATGATGCCTTTAAGCAAGAGGGAAATCCAGCTGCGAGTGGGAGCTGTTAGGTGATGAATGGAAAGGGCACTGGCCTTGGCTCAGGAGTCCTGGGCTTAATCAAAGGCAAAGCCTCTAATCCACTCAAAACCCAGCTTTCTCATCTCCAAGTGTGGCTGACGTAACATCTGACCCCTCCAGGGTTGTGGCAAAGATTGAGTGAGGTGATCCTAGAATGCCTAGCATAGTGGTCTGCCCGGAGGAGGAGGCAGGCTTGAGGTAAAATGCTGAGTGAATCTGAAATCTGAAATAAGTACAGGGTGGTTTTGCAACGAAGCAAATGTTTCTGAATGCTTCTTATTGTGCTTATTTCTCTTATAATAATAATTATCTATCAGAGACACCCTTTGTGCAAAATTTGTGGTCCCTTATCATAAGCCATTGTCATTGGTATGAGGGGCAAGGTCAAGTCCCCTGTGTCTCAAAATGTACATTCCTTCCCTCTCTTCCCCCTCCCTCTCCCCTCCCCCTCCCCCCCTCCCATTCTATCTATCTTGTGAAAAAGATATGTATTAACAGTAATAAGAACTTATAGGGTTGGGGATATAGCTCAGGGACAGAGTTCACAAAGCTCTGATTCAATTCTCAGTACCACACACAAAAAAACTTACAGAGTTTAAAAAGATAATATTTATGACGGTGTTTTGGTGGTCTATTTGGTCCATATTTTCTTACAACAGCTTTATTGAAAAGTAATTCATAGACCATAAAGCTCACCCACTGAAAGCGTACAATTCAGTGGATTATGGTATATTTCACAAAGTTTTGCAAGTGCCACCACTACCTAGTTCTACAGTATTTTCATAACTTCTAAAAGAAACCCCACAGCCATTAGCAGTTATAGCCCATCCTATCTTTCTTCAGCTCTGGTCAAACCCTCATCTACTTTCTCTCTCTGTGGATTCTGGGCATTTCATGGAAACTAATTATATGTTACATGGGTGTGACTCCTTTTCCTAAGAATGATGTTTTCAAGGTTCATCCATGGTTTGACCTTCCTTTTAATGACAGCCAATATTGCATAGATACACCAAGTTTTTCTTATGTGTTCACCGGTTGACAGGCCGCTATGTAGTTCGCACTTTGGGGATATTATTAATAAGGTTCCTATTAACGTTCACATATAGTCTTTGGGTGAACACATATATTTTCATCTCTCTTGGGAAGATTGTGGTGTCACATTTAACACTTTGAGGCACTACCCATGTTCTCCAACAAACCACACCACCTGACAAATCCACCTGCAGTATACAAGGGATCTGTCCTCACCAACAATTGTCTGTCTTTCTCATTACAGCTATCCTAGTGGATGTGAAATAGTATCTCATTTACATATTAATGATATTAAGCATCTTTTCATGTGCTTATTTGCATATCTTCTTTAAAGAAACAGCTATTCGTATCAGTTGTCTGTTTTATATTTTGGTTGTATTTCTGTTGTAGAGTTTGTTGGACGGTAAATGAAGATAGATATATTGATAAAGCACTTGGTTACAAACATGATTTGCAAGTGTTTTCTCACACTCTGTGGGTTGTCTTTTCACTTTATGATGTTCTTGAAAGAAAGTGTTTCTGATTTTTATGGAGTCCAATTTATTTGGTTTATTTTTCCTTTTATTGCTTATATTTCCACTAACATATCCAAGAAACCATTGCCTAGTCCAAGACCATGAAGCTTTATCCTGTGTTCTCTTCTATGAGCTCTTTTTATAGCTTTGACTCTTATGTTCTAGTCTTTTCTCCATTTTGAGTTAATTTTTGTGTATCACGTGAGAAGTAGGCATCCAATTGCATTCTTTTGCATATGGACAGCCTCTTGTGTCAGCATGATTTTAAAAATAATAATATTATTCCCCCACTGAGCTGTCTTGGGATCTCTGTAAGAGATCAGCTGTGAATATGAGAGTTTCTTTCTAGACACTTAATTCTACTCCATTGACCTATAAGTCTATACAAAGGCCACTACCACATTGCCTTTATAGTGAATTTTAAAACAAGGAAGAGCTGGGCATGGTGGAACAGGCTTATAATTTCAGCATTCAGAAGACTGAAGCAGAGGATCACTGAAAGTTGGAGGTCAGCCTGGGATACAAAGTGAGTTCAAGTCCTCCTGAACTGCACAGCGGGACACTGTCTCAAAAAAACAAAAACAAAAAAAAAAACAAAACAAAAGAAAAGAAAAGCAGGGAAGTGTGAGCTCTCTGTTCTTTTCTTTTTTCAAATTGCTTTGGTTATTATGGACTCTTATAATTTTTTTAAATATATTTGGTACAGGGTCTCACAGAGACCAGAGCTGGGGTTACAGGTGTGCACCACCATGCCTAGACTGCCTTTTATTTTCTTACGAATTTTAGGATTCACTTATCAGTTTCTATAAAGTGGTAGTCAGAATTTTGGTAGATATACTAATATTTAGATATCTTCTCACACATAAACATTGAATTTTTTCCATCTATTTTGATGTTCTTTAATTAATTATAAGGATTTTTTTAAGGCTCATTTTGTAGTAAAAGTTGTTCAGTTATTTTGGCAAATTGATTACTGAGCATTTCATTCTTTTGGTGTGATTATGTCCATAAGTCTTTTTTAAAAAATTGTGCTGAAATTATTCATTGCAAGTGTAGAAATATTGTATAGAGATCATTGATTCGTGTATGTTGATGTATCCTGCCACCTTTCTCAATCTATTTATTTATTAATTCTAAGTTAGAGGTGGGAAATGCTTTAGGATTTCTACCCAAGATGGTCTCTGCATCAAGAGACTCTGGGGAGGAGGACCAAGGGGAGGATGGAGAAAGGGAGTGAAACGACCCAAATGTGATTTGTACATGAACACAAACTCACCAAGATGAATATAATTAGAAACGTATAATCAGAAACATATTTAAAATGAAGACATAATTCTAATCTTCCAGTGTTTTCTCTAATAAAGGATCGTATCGTGTGGGCAGAGACAATGTTGTCTCATCTTCCCTGTCTGAATGTCTGATTTCTTTTCCTTGCTTAATAGCCTGGCTAGGAACTCCAGTATAGGAAGGTGAGTAGAGGGTGTCTTAGGGACTTCTCTCCTTGCTGAAACAAAATGCCCAAAACCTAAAGTTACAAGCAGGATGATTTATTGGAGCTCACAATCTGTAGAGATGTCAGTTCATAGTTGGCTGAGTCCAAGGCAGGATCACAGGGCAGGGGGGCATCACAGAGGAGAAGCAGCTCCTAGTAGGCAGAGGCCCACGAGACAGTGTATTCTATCCGGGCTACCTGCCCCTAAGGTGGGTAGCACTCGCGCCAAGGCTGGACAGCCTTCAAGCTAACATCACAGTATGGATCAGTCCCAGCATCTCACATACTAGCTCCAGCCACCTCCCTAAACTTCCACCTCTGACCATATGAAGCTTTGGGGGCACCTCTAGATACAAACCATATCCAGGGTGTGAGCAGATGCCCTTGCCTTGTTCTGTACCGTGGCAGGAAAGAACCAGCCTTTCACTATTAAATATGGCCAGTTTAGGGTGGTTTTTGATATCATTTATCAGGTTGAGAAAATTCTTTCTGTTCTTAGTATGTTGAGCTTTTTGTCATGAAGGGATATTGGATTTTGTCAGATGTCTTGATTAATTTATTATTATTATTATTTTTTTTAATCTGCCCTTAGCCAGGCGTGGTGGCACATGCCTGTAATCCCAACACTTGGGAGGCTGAGGCAGGAGGATTGTTGTGAGTTTGAGACCAGCCTGAGCTACAAAGTCAGCTTAAGGCCAGCCTGAACTGCATAGTGAAACCCTGTCTCAAAAAGACAAAAATAAATAAATAAAATAAAATAAAATAAAATCTGCCCTTGTTGGCTTACATCTAGTGGTGGAAAACAGACAAAAAAAAAAAAAAATAAGAAAAATATTTGAGCAACTCATGCTGAGCCTGGAACTCGCCGGCCATAGTGAACAAATGAACATGACATGTAAATGAACGTCAGTTAAATAGCTCAGATTTGGAGTGACATGGTTAAATTATAGATGAGAAGAGAATAACAAGAAAGGTGGGCCATTTAGGGATGGCTTTATGAGGGATGAAGATCTTAGACAACAGGTAGACTCTGATTAAATAGTAACAGGATATTCTGAGTTGGATCTATGGCAGGAAAAAAATGCACAGACCCAGAAGGGGATTATTTATTTGGGGTAGATTGGCTGGACAGCTGTGAGCAGTAATAATGTAAACATAAGTTAAGGCCAGGCATGGAGGGTCCTAAGTGTCATGTAAAAGAATGTTCCTTTTATATGATTCAGTGTGGTATCTTAAAACTTTTAAAGCAAAACAATGGCATAATCAAATTGTAACTAGTACTGTGTTAAGGGGTGGTGGTAGGAGGTGACACAGCCAAGGGTAGACCTGTCAGATGTAGAATGGTCACTGGGAACTAGGGAAGAATGGAATTACATGTTTGTGGAAAGGATAGATGGATACGAGAGACATTTTAATGGAAAAAGTGGGGAGATTTGGTGGTATACAAATGGATAGAGACTGAGGTGAGTATAATTTTGTTTTATTGTCTTTCTTTTTTTTTTTTTTTTTGTCTTGGGGATTGAACTTGGGAATTTGAGCTTGCCAGGCAGGTGATTATGGAACTAAGCTATATGCCTGGCCCTTAGGAAATTGTAATTTAAAGCTGTGTCCACCCTTACATCACTGAGCACAATGATAAAACCATGATTAAATAAGAAGTTGGAAACAAATCCCTTCTGAAAGAGGCACACTTGGAGAACAGTGAGGTCAGTGTATTAGCAGGAGCTCCAGAGAGCTGGGATGGAATTTTCCATGGCTTTCCTCAGCATCCAAGCTCCCAGGATTGGTGGTTGCCAGAAAGTTTTCAAATTGCTGAACATAGGGCAGCTAGTACAGGGACCAATGAACCAGAGGTAGCTGACCCAGTGTCTTGCTCCCAGGCTTGGAGGATAAACCAGGGGCAAGTAAGACTATTGACTTCAGGCCAAGAAAGTCACTGTAAGGATAAATCTGAAAACATGCTGAGCTAAACGGAAGAATTAAACCTGGCCAGGACTGCAAAAGAAGTCAGACAGTGGCTGACAACCAGTCATCTCCAGGAGGACATAAGGAAGAAAGGGATACAGGGTGAGAGAAGTAGGGGAGGAAGGAGGAAGGAGAGAGGGTAGGAGGAAGGAAAGCGGGAGAAATACTCAATGCCCAAAATTAAGGGAAGAGAGATTTATTTAGCTCACAGTTAGTGGAGGTTTCAGCCCATAATCAGGTGGGTCCAAGGCAGGGCAGTGTGGCAGAGGGCAACAGTTCATAGCAACAGGAGACAACAAAAGCTACAGTAGCAGAAGGGACAACAAAAGGGGGACAAGACAGGGGAGCAAGACTCTTTCCCTCCCTTATGTTGTACGCAGGCTACCCAACCCAGGGTGAATGTAGCACTCACACCCATAATCCCAGCATTGGACCACGAATCAATCACAAATTCTAGAAGCTCACCCCATGAAAGCATGAGACTTTGGGGAGATCTAGATACAAACCATAACAGGGATGAACAGGATTGGACCGTGCTCCACAATTCCGCTGTCTTGCCTGCCTCATCACAGGCCTAGAGGTGGCCCTCACAGACCTCCAGAGCTCCTGGAACAACGTGTACCACCACACTGAGGACATGAGTGTGGACCACCTCCTTGTTCGCCGGGGCCAGGCTTTCAACATCACCCTGTACTTCAAAAACCGTGGCTTTCAACCAGTTGTGGACAATATCATCTTTGTGGTTGAGACTGGTGAGACCCTTCCTCAGTTGGCTCACAAGTAGTGTGTGTGTGTGTGTGTGTGTGTGTGTGTGTGTGTACCTAGAAGGGTCTTAGAGGGTGGGCTGGGCTGGGAGGTCACCAGAGACAGTGTCAGCTCTACTTTTCTTCCAGGACCCCTGCCAGACCCGGCCAAAGGGACTCGGGCAGTGTTCAACTTGGGACCACAAGGGGGCCCACACTCCTGGATCGCCCTGCCACAGACACAGGGGGACACCTCCCTGGAAGTGAGCCTGTGTGCCCCGCCCTCGGCGGCTGTGGGTCGGTACTTGCTGAAACTTCACATCAATTCATTCCAGGGATCAATCACAGCCTACAAGCTTGGGGAGTTCATCCTGCTTTTTAATCCCTGGTGCCCAGGTAAGCCTGGGGCCTAGGAGCCTCTATCTCTGGCGCACACAGCAGGGCTCGAGGGTTTTCACGTCCTCCTCCCTGGTCACCACAACACCTGCACCTTAAACGAGGCAACCACCCAACTACCAACAACCAGGGCAAGGAGACCTCACCATTCACTTATTTGGAAACTTTTTTTTTTTTTTTTTTTTTTTTTTTGTCTTTTTTGAGACAGGGTCTCGCTATGCAGTTCAGGCTGGCTTTAAGCTCACTTTGTAGCTCAGGCTGGTCTCGAACTCACAACAATCCTCCTGCCTCAGCCTCCCGAGTGCTGGGATTACAGGCATGCGCCACCACGCCCGGCTTATTTGGAAACTTTAAATTAAGAGACCAATAATCTTTACCAAAGTAGAACATTATTATAATTAAGTTTGACCACTGTTGTTATCATTAAGGTCTCTTCATCAAAAATTTTGAACTTTACTTGAGTTTTCACTTCTTTTTTTAAGATGTATTTAGAACAAGGTCTACAGGGTCTCACTATATAGATTAGGCTGACAGTGATTCTCCTGTTTCCAGCCTCCCGAGCACTGGGATTATAGGCATGTGTCACCACACCCAGTCTCAGTCAATATCTCAGCATGCCCTGGGGGAGGGTCTAGCAGGACACGCCAGGGGTGGAACTCTCTTTTTTTTATTTTTTTGAGACAGGGTCTCTGTAACTTGCTAAATTGCCCAGGCTGGGAAGGAACGTGCAAGTCAGCCCCCCAGAATGTTTGGTGTACACCACCATGCCTAGCAGAATTTTTTTTTTTTAATTTTATGTATTTGGTTTAGGATCGCACTACACAGCTCAGACTCATAGTGATCCTCCTGTTTCAGCTCCCCAGCGCTAGGATTACAGGTGTGCGCATTGAATTTTTGAAGAATGAAGTAAACCAGAAAACAGAAAGGGACAAAAAATAGGAAGGGAGGAGAGGAAAAAAGGGGGAAAGAGCATAAGTAAAACCTCTCAGTCTTCAAGTTCTATTATCCTGCAGAAACACTGGAAACACCCAAGCACAGCCTCATGAAAGAAAGGGTTCTGTGCCTAATCAAATATGCCTCTGTGCACCTGTAACATGTATTGTGGGGGGGATTTTAGAAATACATGCTAAATTCAGCTTGTAGTTCCATGTAAGTATCCAAATGCAGACAGATTTTCCTTCAGAACGTTTTCCTTAACATTTGCAATCATCCACTGCTCGTATACGCCAAATACTTACAAGCAGGCCCCACTCCCGGTGCGTGAGCTGCTTCTGCGGCGCGTATCCCTGCACCCCTGTCTCACAGCTCCAGTCCTCTAATCCCGACTGGGGTCAAGGGTAGATATGTGGATGGATCTGAGGACGAGAGGAAGCACAGGTCAGGAGAGGGGAACGCGGAGAAGGGGGAAGGTCTGCGGGGCTGCGGGGCTGCGGGGCTGCGGGGCTTCGCGCAGGGGCCAGACTCATCGAGCCTCGCTTCGGCCTTGCTGTGAGGATGAATCTCTTCCCATCCTCCTTCTCGTTCCATAGCTTCCCCAGCCTTATCCTGAGGAGGGCCTGCTCGGTTGCTTTGGCACCCAGGGCCCCAGCTAGGTTCGGATGCTATCGCCTCCTACCTCCCGTTTTCAGAATGGTCAGGACAGTCACTCACCGACCAAGGGGTGAGGCCTGCCCTGGACCTAGGAGGGCCAGCTGCCCACCATATTGGGTTTGCTTGTTCTCAACTTCGAACAGATAATTTTTTGTATCACGAAAGTAACACCTGTTCACTGCAGACATTCTGGAGAAGCCAATAGGCAAAAAGAAAAACTAAAGTTACTATTAACATATTTTGTAATAAGTTTCAAATGCTTGTAAGCATATATATATATATATATATATATATATATATATATATATATCCAGGAGTTGAACTCAGAACCTTGCCCTTGCCAGGCAGGCACTGTGCCACTGAGCTATGTCCTCAGCCCCTGCATACACATTTTTAAACGTAAGTCGATTTATGCTGTATGCCTGTAGATGTCATTTTGGAACCTGCTGAAAATACATCACATATTGAGTTCCACGTCCACATCCGTCACCTTATGTTAATGCTAAATAAATTCTATAGTGAAGACTCATGGAAGCTGCTTGACCAGTCCCCAAGAGCGAAGCGTCTTGACTGTTCCCACCTTTCCAGTATTACAAGTGGCACTCAGATGGGCAGCTAGACTCTAGCACCACGCACAGCCTCAGCAATGCTCTTCTCTTGAATGCCTACAACCCGCATGGCGAGGCCACTGCCAAACCTCCCGTTCCAGTTTGTCCTTTTTCAACCAAGTTAGCTGAGTAGAGCAGGAGGCACAGCACATGGAGTTGCCTTAGCTCTGTGTTCAAATTCCAACTCTGTACTTATGTGTGACTTGAGCAAGTTGTTTAATCACTTTTGAGCCTGTTTTCTCAACCTTTAAGTAGGCT
Source organism: Ctenomys sociabilis (assembly GCA_004027165.1). Taxonomy (NCBI): domain Eukaryota; kingdom Metazoa; phylum Chordata; class Mammalia; order Rodentia; family Ctenomyidae; genus Ctenomys; species Ctenomys sociabilis. The sequence goes on from PVKA01005107.1 coordinate 37,402, forward strand.
GAGAAACTTCATGAAAGGCGAATCGTATCATTCCACCTCATTTGTGTGTTAAGCCCATTGCTGGTGTTGGGTGTGTGAGTTCCCAAGCCCACCCTTCCCACTTCTTGGTACCTGCTCCCGTTTCCATTGGACCTGGGGACAGGCATGGGACAGGGAGGACAAGATGACTCCTTTGCTTTGTTCTCCACTTTGATCCTGAGGGGACGCCGTCTACATGGACAGTGAACCCCAGAGGCAGGAGTACATTGTGAACGATTATGGCTTCATCTACCAGGGGAACAAGAACTGGATCCGCCCGTGCCCGTGGAACTATGGGCAGGTGAGTCTCCATCTGGGCTCTGGGCTGCTGGGGAGCGGGGAGAGACCAGCACTAAGCAGCACAAGGAAGGGGTGCAAGCAATGGCACCTGGGCTGCGAGAAGAGTTGCCGTATTAGGGCAGGAAGGCTGGCTTGGACATCAGGGTCCAAGGGCAAAGGGCAGCTCACAGTTGCCCAGCAGGTGCTCCCAAGGATGGAAAGGAACAGTCCCACCACCCTATGAATGTGGGACGGTGCCTGGCATCTGTGCTTATCACGCTGTGTTTCTGTGGAGTCTCAGTGCCCACCCCCTCTCCATATCTTCACAAGCCTCGCCACACAGCCAGGCTTCAAACCTGACACCAATGAGAACTTGCCTGGGACATCTCCACCAGTGCAAGGCTAAGGAACAGCAGTGCATCTCTTTCCCAGTGACTATGGCTTCTTCAGAGATTGAACTCAGGCCCTTGCGCTTGCCAGGCAAGTGCTTATTCTACTGAGTCACTCCCCAGCCCCTGCTCCTTCATTCTTGACCAGTTAATTAGTTAATTAATTCTGATAATCTATCTCATTATGAAGCAGTACACAATTGGCTTTCTTGCAGATCATTTTTTGCATTAGTGTATGTTTGCAATACGTGTTTACATTCTTTGTGTGGAGCTAGTTCATGTACATAGCACTTTTTAATTCCTTTCTTCACTTTTTCCCCTTGCCTCCCTTCTCCCTTCTTCTATCTTATTTATTTTAATACAGGGTCTACAGGGTCTCACTACACAGATCAGACTCATAGTGATCCTTCTGTTTTCAGCCTCACAAGCACTGGGATTACAGACATGTGCCACCATGTCCAATCTCAGTCCCCACCTCAGCATGCCCCCGGGGTGGGGCCAGCATGGCATGTGGAGCCAGGGATCAAACTCCGGTCCCTGCAATTGCCTAAGCAAGGACTTTAGTCCACTGAGCTATCTGGCCAGCTCCTTCCTCCTTCTCTTGATCCCTTTTCTCCTTTGAGAAAAGTAGATCTCTGTACTTCCTAACTATCTTTTGTTTTGCTCTTTATTTGAGAAACTTTGTTTCTCGTATGAGAGAAACCAGGTAATATTTAAACTGTGTCTGATCTATTTCACTTAACATAATGATCCCAAGATGGATCCATTTTCTTTCTTTGTTTTTTTTTTTTTTTTCCATTTTCTTATATAAGTGACTCAAGTTTGTCTTCCTTTATGGCAGAGTGTCCCGTCCAGCGGGTCAGTCAACGTAGGTCATCTGGGAGAGGAGCAGGGAATGGAGGAGGGGAAAAAGGACAGGAGATGCGAGAAATGGAGACAAGACAGGATTCTGATCAAGTCTCATTTATTCAAAGGAAACTCTGGGTATATATAGTGGAGGCATAGGGAAATGACGTCAGTGGGTAAAAGGCGTGAGTAACTAGGCAACTGGGCTATGACAGGAAGTCCCACCTCAGGGGCATAGCAGGAGACTTCCGGGGAAATAGGCGGGGTAAAAAGAATTAGGAATTTAACTCAGCAGAGGAATGGAAACTTAAGAACATGGCTGAGACTATTATAAAGTGGGTGGGAGTCACAGGTTTCCCACAGCAGAGTAGTGCTCCATTGGATGTAAATGCCACATTTTTATTATCCATTCACTGTTGATGGGCATGTAGGCTGTCTCCAAGATTTAGCTATCATGACCCATGCTCCTATAAATGTAGGTATGCTTGGATCACTGTAATATGATATCTTTAACTCTTTTAGAAAAATATGTAGAAGGGAAATACCTACATCAAAGAGAATTTCTAGTTGTGGTTTTTTGAAGAATCTCTACACTAATTCCATAGTGGATTGGTTAGTTCACTTTTCCATCAACCATGTAGAAAGCTTTCTTTTTCCCTTACAAACTTACCAGGATATGTTATTATTTCATTTATGGGCCATACCAGGAGAATATCTGAAACACTGTCACCAGCTTGGTGGACAAATAACTCCTCTGTACTTTGCTCTCTACACATATTCCAAAACCACATGATTTCAGATATAAAGAAATTGTATTCACTGCAATGCTCGATAATGTCTTTCTAGAAACCTTGTACTTAAAGTGCCAGGAAGTCGCAGGTAGACTGGGGAAGTGTCTTCTCTAGGATGAGCCCTACCCCGGGAGGATACAGAAAGGAGGGAATCAGCTTCTGGCCTCTGGGAAAGGCTGCCAGCTGGACACACCCTGGGGGTCCTCATGGACCCTTATATCAGCTGAACATGGACTCCTTCCCTGGACTTGCCCAAGCAGAACCCCGGCACACAGGGTCTGTAGGCCCAGTCTGGGTCCAGGGTAGCTACAGCTGAGAGGAGAAACTGCAGCCTCCACTGGCTGCACCTCACTTCCACAGGCTCCTCCCTCAGCATGGGCAGCTGGGGATCCCAGAGAGGGCCCTGGACAGGGGTTTTCTGTTGTCCACAAGAAGCAGAAGTGTGGGGCTGGGGAGACGGCTCAGTAGAATAAGCGCTTCCCTGGCAAGCGCAAGGGTCTGAGTTCAATCCTTGGTTCAGCAAAAAAAAAAAAAAAAAAAAAAAAAAAGACCTATATAACAAGAAGCAGAAGTGGGAAGTTATTGCTTTCTGAGCCCTGGCTCTCTCCTTTTCTTCTTCAGTAAAGGAAAACTGATTGGTCCATTCCAGGTGAGTGCTAGAGATATAGAAATGAATAAAACACTGTCCCTGATCACATAGTACAGTGCAAGCCAAAACATATAAGCAGATCACTGACTTCAGAGTAGGATAGGTAAGGATTGAGCAACAGGACAGAGCGTTTGGAAATCAGGAGGAAGGCTCTTGGCCAGCCAGACAGTGTCAGGAAGCTTCCTGGGAAGGGAGATGTTGAGCTGGTTTAGCCAAATGAAGGCCCCAGACCAGAAGTAGTTTTGTTCTCAGCAGAGTTACAGAGAATTTACTGGAGTGAAAATAGTGCTGTGAGGAAAAAAAAAAAAAACAACAGCAGTGCTTCTGGGGAGAGGGTGTGGGGCTGAGAGGTGGAGAGGCATGGGGTGCAGGGGAAACCCTGGGGGGGACTTGGTGCCTTCTGAAGAGTGGGGATTTGATGCTGTAAGCTAGGGAGCCTTTGGACATTTTAAAGTAGAAAACTGATCTGGCCAGATTGTGTCTTGGGGAAGATGGATCAGAAACACCTAATTTTACATGTTGTTGGTTTTTACATGGGAATAAGTATATTGATTTACATTCATTTAACAAAGATATATGCCACCCCCACTATGTGTGAGGCACTGTGCTCTCTCTGGGGTCAGGGACTGTGGAAAGAGACAGATTGAGATGGAGCACATTCCTGCATAGGGAAGATGGACCTGTCCTTCCTCAGATCTGGAGTCTCCAAGGAGGAAGCCATGGTCAGGTTTGGTTCAGGCTTAGGGAAGCAGCGGCACACCAGACCTGAAGGGCTGGGCGGGGCGGGGCTACCTGGAGCTAGAGGTTCCACTCCTCATGTGCAGCTGGCCCATGAGGCCAGAGCCCATGCAGCTGCCGGAGCCATGGCAAATTCGCATTGTCCCCGCTGCCCCGTTGCCAGTGATAAGCTGGTCACAGGTGAGTACAGAAGAAGAGGCGGGCTGGTTTTAGATGTTCATCCCAGATGCTCCAGGAGTATAGAAATGGAAGGGAGAAGAGGGAAAAACAAACTTTTCAGCCAGGCAGACTCCATGGGGGGGGGGGAATAAAAGAGCAAAGCCAAACAGTAGCAACAGGCACCTCAAAATAAGAGGTGGAGAAATGGATTTGACTTTCAGGGTGCATATAAGGTGGGTTGTGACCCCAGGGCTTGGAAAGCCTGCACTAGCCTGGGAGCTTGGGCATCTGTTTGACAGGTACTTTCCAAATGGTCTGTAGGCACATCCATTAGGAAGTTAGGTAGAGTGTGGTATTTGTTTCTTTCCCTGTCCCCCATATGCTCTATAAACACCTTCCTCTCTGTGCCTCCTCTTACAGTTTGAAGAGAATATCATAGACATCTGCCTGGAGCTGTTAGATAAGAGCCTGCACTTCCAGATCGACCCAGGCACCGACTGTGCCCTTCGGGGAAGCCCTGTCTACATCAGCAGAGTGGTGTGCGCCATGGTGAGGTCCCTATGTGCCAGGGAGGGAGGAAGCCAGGCCAGTGAAACTGTGCCTATCTCAACTGTCCCTGCAAGGGGGCAGCGAGGAGTTGAGAGGTCGGGCTCCCTGCCAAAGCCACTCGGGTTAAGACTGACATTGAAATGTGGGCAAGCTATTTTCAGCTGAACTCTGAGGTAGCTGGCCATAGGCTATCAGCCCTTTTTTAAACTCCTGGACATCCCAAGGCAGCCTGTCCAGCACAGCCTGTTGAAGGAAAGGATGTTTCTCATGTTTGTGTGTCTGGCTTCTCTTTAGATCAACAGCAACGATGACAATGGGGTGCTCAATGGAAACTGGACTGAGAATTACCTAGATGGCACCAGCCCTGCCGAGTGGACCGGCAGCGTGGCCATCCTAAAGCAGTGGCATGCCACAGGCTGCCAGCCGGTGCGCTACGGACAGTGCTGGGTCTTTGCTGCAGTCATGTGCACAGGTAGGAGGCAAAAAAGAGTCCCCATGGAAGGACCAGAGGCAGCCAGCAAGCAGCTCACCCAAGAGCCCTCTGAACTCTTCTCATCCTAGCCTCACAGCTCCCACCAAGGGACATTTGAAGGAAAACTCCTGCTACACAGGGTCTTGTTGCTAACCTTGAACCTCCCAACTCTGGGCTGAATCCAGTGAGTCAAAGGTGGAAATCCTGTCCCCAGGTTTGGCATCCTTCCCTTCAACGGAGCTCAGGCAACCTAAGAGAATATTCTGAAGAGACTCCTGGGAATTAGCCAAAGCCATGAGAGACATGAGCGGGGAGGCCAAGTAATGAGCACAGAGAAGGGCTTCATGGAGATTCATGTGTGGAAGGGGAAAATTGGCCTGATGGTGCTGGAAGACCTTGGGGGTTAAAGCAAGATGGCAACCTAAGTTAAATGACCTTGAAATTAGGGTTCTCACAAGGTCACAGAGGGCTGAAGAGCTGACTCAGGCCAGGGAGTTAGCGGATGGGGGCAAAGTGGATGTCAGCTTTTCTGATAGAGTGAGGGGCTTTGTTAGTTAGAGAGAAGCTAAAAGATCCATATGGAGAAGAAAAAGCAAATGGAGGTTTGTTTGTATGTAGCAAGAGTAGTAAGCAGAGGAAGTTAGGGAGGAAATCTTGAGGGAACCAGTAACTGGAAGTGTGACTCACACACTGGAGAGGACAGGAGGAGGCCTTTGGCCTCACCCAGGCCATGCTCTAGCTCACCCTCCAAGTGCCCTTGTGCTGATCCTCTGGGCATGCGTGTCCAGGTGCTGGCTGGCCATAGTCAGTGAGCTATTACTCATGTTAATGGGAGAAAGAGCCAATTAAGGCTTTTGCCCACTGGACTCTAGTGGAATCAAGGAGGCCTGGAAGGTCTGGCCGTAACTGGGTGTTTATGGAAGGCTTGGACCTTCTATGTGGGAAGTCCTTTGGTTACAGGCTTGATACAGCATGTGTGTGTGTGTGTGTGTGTGTGTGTGTGTGTGTGTGTGTGTGTGCACGCGCCTGTGTGCTGGCCCATCTCTGGGCTCTTGCTTTATGACAGCACCGGAGGAATTCCAGAGAGCCCCAAGCTACTGAGCAGAGAGCAGCACCCAGCTTCTGTCCAAGGGCCACACCACAGAGAGTGACTTCAGAGTGAGCTGATGGCAAAATTCTGGTTCTTGCCTCCTCTGAGGCCACAGACTGGTGTTGAGCTGGATTCTTTGATGGTTCAGTACAAGGGAACAGAACTCAACAGCTTTGATAACAGGAGAGAGGAGGTTGGAGTAACCTGGAAGGTGAGAGCCGCCAGTTGTAGGACTGTGGGTCTGTACAAACCAGAGAGGGAAACTTCCAGTGTGAGGAAAAACTGATTGTGCAAGGGCCCTGGCGTGCATGCAGAGAGAGGGAGAAGCAGGTCTGGGTGTGGTACCTGCAATGGGATAATGAGAGAGGTGAAGTCAGCGGATAGAGATTATGCCACAGCAAACAGACCAATTAAAATATTTATGGGATATATGGCCTTGCAGTGACCCAAGGAACAAAGATTTAGCCAAAGGGGCTCAAAAGTGACCCAGTCTAGCAGGACCTCAGCCAGTGTTTCTCAGAAGTCCACCCTGTCATCCATTAATAAATGCATTTCGTTTGAAAACTCAGCCTTCTCTAATAAGACTTGAGTTCTCATTCTGTGCCAGGCACTGTGTTCCAAGTACTCTGAGATGCAAAGATAGGAAAGACCCAGCCTCTTTCCTCTACCAAAGATAAAAGCATAGCTAAATTCCTTAACCCAGTACATCTGGGAAACCATGTTTTAAAAAATATTATTATTCTAGGGCCACAATAGCTAATGTTTACTTGGAATTTCACTTGTGTCAGGCACTGTACTAAAACTTTGACTGTCTAGAGCACTAGAGAAGTCTATGGATGAGGCGATGGACTGGTTGGGGTTATAGTAGTGTCCCTCAGCCAGAGGATGCTTTCCAAGACCCCAGTGGAGTCCCAAACTGTGGTAGTCCTGAGTCCTACACAGAGATTCTATGCATTTCTTATACACAACTAACTGTGATAAATGTGTTTTTTCAATTGTTTGTTTGTTTTGGAAGTACTAGTGATTAAAGCCAGGGCCTTCATGCTGAGTTACATCCCAAGCCATTTGTATTATTATTTTTTGAGTCAGGATCTCACTAAATTGCTAAGTTTCCCCAGCTTGGGCTCAAACTTGTGACCCTCCTGTGTCATCCTCCCACAGTGCTGGGGTTTCAGGTGTGCACTACTATGCCCAGCATTAAATTTAGTTTACAGGTTAGACACAGAGATAAAGAACAAGAACAATAAAGTACCAAGACTTGGGAGGTGACAAGAGGATCACTGCAAGTTTGACAACAGCCTGAACTACATAGTGTGACCCTCTATCAAAAATCAGTGACAATAATACAGAGCAATTATGACAGTATGCCATAATGAAACTATCAGCATCTCTATGCTTGTGTTTCAGGGCTGTTATTAACTAAAATAAGGATTCCTTGAACAAAAGCAGTGTGATACCAAGACAGGTGACTTGATGACCTAAATTGCCACTAACTGAGCCACAGGTGGTAATACAAACAACACAGAGAAAGGTATCTGCAGAGACATAATACAGCACTGGGCAAAGGGGGGATTCATGCCTCACACAGAATGGCTTGGGATTTCTTCACGCTATTCAGAACAACGAGCAATTTAAAATTAACAAGTTGCAAAAGCCGGGCATGGTGGCGCATGCTTGTAATCCCAGCACTCGGGAGGCTGAGGCAGGAGGATTGTTGCGAGTTCAAGACCAGCCTGAGCTACAAAGTGAGCTTAAGGCCAGCCTGAACTGCATAGTGAAACCCTGTCTCAAAAAGACAAAAAAAAAAAATAAATAAAAAAAAAAAAAATAAAATAAAATTAACAAGTTGCTTATTTCAGGAACTTTCCACTTAATATTTTTGATAGTGATTGACTCAGGGTACCTAAAACTGTGAAAGCAAACTACAGAGAAGGAGAGACACTACTTGAAACACTAGCGCTTCCATTAATGTTCTGAGTAATCTGGAGCAAGCTACTTCGCTTTTGCCTCTGTTCCCTCAGACGTGTGATAGGGAAAGCAGTAGTACCCGCCACCTAGGTATTGAATGGACTGAGTAGACTCATGCATGGAGAGGGCGAGCTTTAGTGACCCTCAGTAAGCACAGCTTGAGTTGTCTCAGCTGATCCTCCACACAATCTTGTAAGGTAGGTTCCTTCATCATTTCCACTTGGCAGAACACGACGCTGAATGACGAAGGCAGCCTCACTCCCAGCCAGGCTGGTGCTCTGGGCCACGCTGTAGCTACCCTGGTTTGGGACCATTGCTAGCAGCTGCCATTTATCCAGTCTCCTGTGCTTCAGGCACATAAAGAGCACTTTTATTATTGGTAATCCTCCTACCACCTGAACAGCAGGTATTATTATAGCCAGATTTAAAAAAAAAAAACCCAAAACTTAAAGTGAACAAAAAATGCCACCTTCTGTATGCAGCCCTCTTTGGCTGTGTTGCCATTTAAAATGCCCCGCACATTGATTTCAACTTCCTGTAACAAAAGAATCACAAGAGAAGTCTTTGTGCATCGAGGCTATGGTCATAATCTTTTGGGTGTAGTTTCTTTGGCACCTACTGATTTGGTTGTTTCCTGGGAATTTTGGAGAAATCCCCAGCCTGCCCATCTTGTGCACTGGGCCAGCACCCATGGAGCTCCAGGTTGTCAGGAGCTTACTGTTCTGGCCACCCACTCCTCGACAAGGGAAGGACCCTAACCCGCAGTTAAAGTGTGGGAAATAGTCTAGATGTCCTGTACTTTAGGGAACAGAGAAGATAGTCATCTTCAGTTGCATAAAAACTCTCCTCAAAGCCAAGTATCAAAAGGCCACAAATTGTAGGATTCCATTCATCTACAGTCCTTGGAGCAGGCAAGTGCAGTAGAGACTGCCCCGGGGTGGCAGAGAGGGGATGACGCCAGAACGGCTGACACATATAGGATTTCTCATGGGGAGCCGGGAAGATGGCTCAGTGGAATAAGGACTTCCCTGGCAAGTGCAAAGGCCTGAGTTCAATCCCCGGTTCCGCCAAAAAATAAATAAACAAACAGACAAACAAACATATAGGATTTCTTTTTGAGACAATAAAAATGTTCTGGAATTAGATAGTAAGGATTGTCGCACAAGTTGTGATTCTGTTACAAATCACCTACTTGTACTTCATGGTATGTGAACTGTATCTCTAGAAAGTTGTTTGAACTGGGGATGGTAGCGCAAACCTATAATCCTAGCACTCAGGAGGCTGAGGTAGGAAGATTATTGTGAGTTGAAGACCAGCCTGGGCTACAAAGTGAGCTCAAGGCCAATCTGAACTGCCTAGGGAGACCCTATCTTAAAAAAACCAAAAAAGAAAGTTGTCTGAAGAAAAAAGGCTCCTGGGATTTTGCATAGGGTTGAGGGGTACACAACAAAGACAGGAAGGAAGACAGCAATTGTATCTGTGGCAGGTCTGGTGACTGTGACAGGTCTACGGGCCATCTTCCCCTTCCCTGTAAAGCAGGGCCACAGGCCTTGGGGGTCACAGTAGGAAGGGGCAGTGGGACTGGTGTGACACCTGGGAGGCGATGGGGTAGGTATGTGGCCCTCCCCTATCAATCAAAGCAGCCCAGCTCGTATGTCTTCTACTACTGGATCCCACTTATGGTTCAGCTTGCAGTAGGATACTCAAAACTTTTCAAAGACCCCCCCCCCCAGCTAGCTGTGCTATAAGACTTTTTCTAAATTAATTGTAATGAAGTACCTTATTTTCATGTCAATATAGTTCTTGTTCTCACGGGTTTTACTGAGTTCTGAACTTCAAAGAAGGAACCACAGCCAAGGAGCAGGTACATTATTTTTCGCTAAACCTTCCTTAGATCCCAGGCCAGACTCTTTTGTGCAGTGCCCTGACTTGAACACATACCTACTGTTTTCGCTTATTGATTTACGAGACAGCAAGATCGTAGGGAATGTTCCCTAATAGAGCTGTGGGTTAGCATGCGGCACGTATGTAGAAAGAAGTCTGGCACCTAGTTTTATATAACTATTACAAAAGCTATTGTAATTAATCTGATACTGTTTTAATAGCATCTTCCTGGGCTCCTGTGGTTTGGTGGACTCTTTCTCAAAGTTATTTTTAGCTAGGTCCGTTCTTCAGTTCCTCATCCTCTCTACCACTTTTTCCCTTTACTCTTTTTATTTTTCTTTTCTTTTTTTATATTTTAGGGCAGGGTCTACAGGGTGTTCAGTCTCACTACTAGATCAGACTCATAGTGATTCTCTTGTTTATCACAAGTGCTGGGATTACAGGTGCAGACAATCACACCCAGTCTCAATCTACATCTCTGTGTGCCCTGGGAGTGGGGCCAGTACGACAATCCGGGGATTGAACCCTGGGCCCCAGCAAGAAGGAGTTCTAATCCGCTGAGTTATTTGGCTGGCCCTCCTTTACTCTTTTTTTCCTCTTTTACTTTCTTCCTTTCTTTCTTGAAATATTTAGGGTGAAATTAATCAGACTCCTCATTTTAGAACATTATGATAACTGGCCTACTTTTAGGCCTCTCTAAAAAACAATTTCCACCAGGCATGGTGGTGCATGCCTATAATCCCAGCACTCGGGAGGCTGGGGCAGGGGGATTGTTGTGAGTTCAAGACCAGCCTGAGCTACAAAGTGAGGTTAAGGCCAGCCTGAACTGCATAGTGAGACCCTGTCTCAAAAAGACAAAAAAAAAAAAAAAAATTTCCTCCTGTTATTCCATAATTCAGTTTTGCTTCCTCCCTCCCCCCCAAACACATACATGATTTTTTTTTTGGTTTGCTTTTGGTGTGGTGCTTGGGATGGATTCCAGCACCCCCCACTTTCTCACATGCTGAGAGTGCGCTGTACTGCTGAGCTGCACCCCAGTGCCCATGAAGCCTTTTGTGTGTTTAATATGTAGCACTGAGGTTGAATGTGTTGAATGTAGCATTGTTCATGTTGACCTTGATCCCTGGCTGGTGGGGAGAGCAAGAAGGAGCCTACATTTGCTGTTTTCTCTGGTACCATTTGTTTGTCTGATCCAGAATCTAATCTGGAACAAAGTGCAGCACATGGTCGTAATGTCCTTTTAATATACAAGACTTCTTATTCTGTTGGTTGAAAACACAGGACATTAGAAGAAGCAGAGAAGACTCTACTTTTTGGGTTTCTCCAAGGGCTTCATTGCATTGTTGGTCTTCTGCCTACATTTCTTCTCTAATAATTGAAAGTTAGATACAAAGGCTTGAAACATTCAAATTAAACATTTTTGGTGAGAAGCCATTAGTTTTAAAGCAACATTTGGATTTCCCACACTCATGTGAGTGACTGAAATTTTTCTCTGTCCTAGTGGCCCTACTCTGAGGACAGAGGCAGTAAAGTACAGGAGCCCTCATTGTGAAGAGGCCTCTGCTACCATTAAGGTGTCCCCAGGTGGCCAGGCATGCTGGCACACTCCTGTAATCCTAGTACTGGAGAGGTTGAAGCAGATGGAAAGTTGTGAGTTTGAGACCAGCCTGGGCTACAAAGTGAACTCAAGGCCAGCCTGAACTGCAGATCAAGACCCTGTCTCAAAAAGGAAAAAAAAAAAAAAAAGATATCCCCAGGTGACAAATCCCCACAGGGCCACACAGCTGGTTCCAGCTGTATGGAAACTAGGTTGTGATCTTGTCTAACATACAATCTGTGTTTTTCGTACATCCTATACTCTGTGCTTTGACCCTTAAAAGTCAACAGCTTTGATTCTACTTTCTATTTCTCCAGTAAGAGTATTCATCTCTGCTTCCTAATAGCAGATGGAACCTAATATCCATGATTTGTGGGTATGCTGTTTCCAAAAAAAATATTTTGGGTAGGGTTTTACCCTAATTCATGCTAGAAGACTGGCTGTTACCATGGAAAACAGGTGCTATACAACTTTGTCTTTTTGAGACAGGGTCTCACTATGCAGTTCAGGCTGGCCTTAAGCTCACTTTGTAGCTCAGGCTGGTCTCGAACTCACAACAATCCTCCTGCCTCAGCCTCCCGAGTGCTGGGATTACAGGCATGCGCCACCATGCCCGGCTGCTATACACCTTTGGAAATTTAAGACACTGTTAAGAGCTAAGTACAGTGGAAGCACAGATGGTCCTAAGTAGACCATGGCCAAGATCCCCACTTGCCTGCATGAGGGGTATGGTGAAAGGAGGAACTAAGAAACAGACACAAATTTAGTAATGCCTGACATGGGGGCTGGGAAGTCAGAGCTCCAGGATGGGCAGAGACTAAGTCACTGCAAGCCAGCCACTACTTATTGGGTGCATACAAATTATCAGAGGGATTATTTGATGACCTAGAGGATGGTATGACCTTCTGCTAATGAGGATCTTTATGTTGATTAAGGATAGTGGAGAGAGATGGCAGGTTGAATTGGTCCTTTCTCCAAGATGAAACTCTATTTTTATTACTACTGGGTTCTCAAGGAGCCAGTATTCCCTCAGCTGGTACAGTCCTGCCCGGGGGTGTCACAGGAACATAGGGCCATTGAGGCTTCAGCTATGACCAGAGGCACATGGAATTGTGTTCCCATATAACATAACTGGCCTGCATGGCAAAGCAGTAGGCCAGGGACAAGCCCTAATCACAATTTAATTATGAAACGATTTTTCCCCCACCATTATATAGAATGGTCCTCAACACCTAACTACTTAGGAGGCTGAGAGAGGAGGATTACTTAAGCCCAGGGATTTGAGACCAGCCTGGGCAACATAATGGGACCTTGTCTCAATTTTTTTAAAATTAGAAACAATACCATTAAGGAAACAAATAAGATTTTAGTTTTTGTCATTAGAGATGAAACAATGATTGTTAAATATGACCTCACAAGGGCATATCTGAAAGGCCAAGATCATCTTGGTTTTAAGGAATAATTAAAGGTGTAGGAAGAAGAACAGGAAGCATTATTTTCATCATGTGGAAACTTAATGCATTCAGGGGAATTTTCTCTCCTGGTGTTTTGAGACACGGTCTTGCTATGTAGTTCAGGCTGGCCTTGAACTTTCTATGTAGGCCAGGCTGGCCCCCAACTCATGGCAATCCTCCTGCCTCAGCCTCCTTAATGCTGAAATTATAGGCATGCTCCACTATACCTGGCTGGAGAAATTTCAAGGTGATAAAAGTCACCTGTAAGGGTGATCGCTTTGATTCCATGAGTTGGAGCTTTGACTATATGTCTCAGCGCAAGTCATGAAAATATAACAGCAAGGTTGTTCCAACTCATTTCAATATGTTGAACTCTAATTTTTCTTTGACTTTTGCTATAAAATCAGAGCCACATTTCCACATTGGAGGATGGAGGAAGAACGGATCAAAAAAGGCCAGGCAGATAGCTCAGCAGACTAAAGTGCCTGCTTTGGCAGAGCACAGCAGCCAGAGTTCAATCCCCAGTGCTGAAAGGGTGATTGAGGCTGGGCCTGGTGGTGCACGCCTGTAATCCCAGCGCTTGGGAGGCTGAAAACAAGAGAATCATTACGAGTCCTATCTATGTAGTGAGACTCTGTATACCCTGTAGACCCTGTCCTAAATTTAAAAAAAAAAAAAGAACTGGTCAGAAGCTTTCACAGACAATCCCTAAACCACACTTGGTTTTTTTAATACACCATCATGATGGCGTCTTCACCAGTCAGAAGTGAAGCTGTGCAGAACGTGGTGAGTCATTCCTGCAACCCCAGCTACTGGGAGACAGAGGTAGGCAGAATGCAACTTCAAGGCCAGTCTGAGCAATTCAAGGAGACCTTGTCTCAAAATATATCTACGTAAATAAAAGACGGGAATGCGACTCGAGGATAGAGCATTTGCCTACCATGTTTGAGGCCATGGGTCCAGTCTCTAGCATCGCAAAGAAAACAAGTGAAGCTGTGCTCTTTAAGGACTCAAAGATCTTTCACGCTTGCAGCCGCTGCGCCTGGCCCAGTGCTTGACTGCCCCAAGGCTGGAGGTATCTCACCGAGTCTGAGCAGGGATAACACTGGCAACATGGACCCTTAGAAACCCTGCCCTTCTGCTGGCTCTGCGATCTCATCCATCTCTGCTGTTGTCACTGAGAGTGTGCGCGCGTGTGTGTGCTTGCTAGGACGCTTTCCTTTGTGAGAGACTCAGGTCCCAGGAAATTGTCAGTGAAAGAAGCACCTGAGTCTCATGTCAAACTGTGAGGCATCAGGACTGATAATCTGAGAAATTTTACTCATAGGCTAAGGTTGAGTTGCTTTAATGGAAAGCTAATAAGCATCAACTCGGCAGTGTGCTAGGAATGAAGAAAAGCAAGGAAAGCAACTGACACGAGCCCAACTTTATTTGTAATTTCACTGACTGGGCAGGTACCGTAGATGAGAGTTTAATTCAGCCTGTGACACAGACGACTGGGAATACATGAGCGGTCAGTACGACTTGGAGCAGTGGGTGAAAATCTCACAAAGGAAGGCATGCGGAGACTGTGGTGTGGCCACTGCAGTCCTAGGACAGCTGCCCTGGCGAGCAGGGAGGTTTTGAGATCAGAGAAACGTGGGACTAGATGCTGACGGGATCTTCTTCTTCCTGCCGCTTGACCTTGCCTCTCTAATCTTCTGGGATCTCATCTTTAGAGCTGAGAGTGTCCCAGCGTGTGGGAAGGATTAAGTGAGATTGTGCCTGTGACACCCACAGTGGTGACAGTGCCCTTGATTGGAGTGGAAGATTGGGAAGGCTGAAGGACAGCAAGGTCAGTTTGGCAGATGTGCTTACTGACAGGGAGGTCTCCGTCCAGGCTCATGCTTCACATTCAGAGAGAGAGAGAGAGAGAGGAAGCTATGGATGAATGAGCTCTTTGTGGAGGGCTGAGCGAGAGGGGCAGGAGCAAGCCCCAGGAAGGCTCAGACATGCGCGACTTCCGGTCTGAGCAGCGCTAGCTTCCTTCCCGTGTGCTTCACCCATGAACAATGCTCGTCCCTCCGCAGCTTCCTTCTGCTCCCCCGTGGCAATCTGTCCCTAGTCCAATCCTCTCACGCGCTGAAGTGAGGAGGACAGAAGGGATGAGAGCAAATCTATCGCCGCCCAAAGCCAGTGCTCTCTGGACAGTTGAATTGGTGCCCAATGTGTAGCACTCAGCTGTTGTAACAGTGCCTGGATTGAAGTCAGAAAGTGCCAGAGTGGGCATAAGGCTCATGAGATGTCACTCATTCATCTCCCTGGCAAAGACGCCCCAAAACCTGCAAGGAGGCTTCACCGTGTCTTGTTGACGCTGTGTCATGACAGATGAGTAACACAGTCTCTGCCCTCTGGAAGACAGACTCATTGCCCATGGTGAAGGGAGACCAGACCTATGGTGGGGCGGGAAACTGCCCAGCAGGCCACATTTAGCAGCAGTGGACACTGCCACAGGCCCTTCAAAGGGTCATTTAGGAACTCATTAGAGTGAAGAGAAGAGGCCACGCCCCTCCCTCGCTGCCTGGTGTCAGCCCTTCTCTTGACACTTTCAGTTTAAACCCTCATAAGATGCTCTTTTCTTTCCTCATTCTGATCTTATGTCTCAACCCTCAGCACGCTTTCTGAGGCTGTCTTGTGCCACCTCCACCGTCCGCCCACGTGTTGTCACTGCCCACTGCCTGCCCTAGTTCTTTGGCCTGGTCAGACCTGCCACTCAAGGGACAGCTCAGGCTTCCCTCCTCCCCAGGCCAACTCATCCAGAGGCGGCCCCCACCCTGGCCTGGAGGGTGGTACCCAACTGCAGTGCAAGAAGACGCCTCAGCTGAGTCCAGAAGTGTTCAATCTTCACACTAAAGCACTTTTTAAAAGTTGACAGTAGTATGTGTGAAGAGCTTTTACAAATTTTAAATTTTTAAAATTTAAATTCTATTTTTAAATTTTTTTTTTTTTTTTTTTTTTTTTTGTCTTTTTGAGACAGGGTCTCACTATGCAGTTCAGGCTGGCCTTAAGCTCACTTTGTAGCTCAGGCTGGTCTTGAACTCATAACAATCCTCCTGCCTCAGCCTCCCGAGTGCTGGGATTACAGGCCTGCGCCACCACGCCCAGCTATTTTTAAATTAATTTTAATGAGAAAAAGATAAAATAGCAATGAAACAATTTCAAAAAATATTAGTAGGACAATTACAATAATTAATACATTGCATATTGCTGTCTTCATAGTAGTTATTCAGAGGACAAGATGGAGACATGAGATCTTGTCTAAACACTATTAGTACAGACCTTTCTTCTCACTGAACTAAGAGAAAGTAGCTGTATGTCTATCCTGTTTTGTTTTTTTTTTCAGAACCGGGGATTGAATTCAGGCCCTTGCACTTCACAGGGAAGCGCTTATTCCACTGAGCCAGCTATCCGGTATTTTAGTTAGTCATTTTACTTTTTGAAATCTGTCTCAAGAAATGGAGGCACGGTGTTGATCTACAAAGATTATTCATAGCATTTTTTATGCAAATATATTAGAAACCAAATAATTATCCCCATATGACCACCACTAGAAATCTCTTGGCAAATATTTGGTAACCTGGAAGACTGCTGGGATATGTGATGAAATGAAAGCACAACACTGAGCTGTGGGCTGAACTGAGAGAGTCTGAGTCCTGGAAACAAGCTTGACAGGGAAACTTGGAACTCTGGTCAAAATAGCAAACTTCATTTTCAAGATGGAGATAATACAGGCATGGTGATACACACCTATAATCCCAGCACTCAGAGGCCTGAGGCAGGAATGAGTTCAAGGCCAGCCTGGGCTACATAGTGAGTTCACAGTCAGCCTACACTGCATAATGAAGCCCTACCTCAAAAAAAAAAAAAAAAAAAGAGTAATAATAGCAAATGTCTTAAATGTCATATAGACTGTCCTGCATATAAGGTATATTAAACAGTATTATGCCTGGCCAGTAGACACTGCATCATCATCATTATTATTATTATTATTTAATTCAGTGGGCCACCACTGCTGGACTTGAGGGAACAGGGCACTTGGCAGTGGAATAAGTCAGGAGAGCTGGCCATACTTATAAGAGATTTGAAGGAAACTGGCAGAGGACAAAGAAGGAAGCTGACTGACAGAGGGGCACAATGACCCTTCAGGAATAAAGACGCCATTCTCTCTCCTTTGAAGAATTTTTCAGGCCAGGAGATAGCTCAGTGGCACAAGTGCCAGCCTGGAAAGTGCAAGGTCCTGAGTTCAATACCTTGTACAAAAACTATATATATATATATCTTAGTATAGACTCTCAGCTTTCTAAGCTTTTGTTACAGTCTTCTTCCCTTCCTGGCTTATTCTGTGGTGCTTTCCTAAAGATGCTTCCAAAATACTGTTTCCAGGGTAAAAGAAATACAAACTGCAGAACCTTTACCTAAGAACCTGATGGTCTGGGTCAGTCATTCTAACATCAGAAAGAAATAGAATCACAGCTCTTTGGTTTGAAGAAGGGGCCTCAAAACCAGGTTTAGGAGTGAGGCTGAGTCAGGCCTGAGACTTGCCAGAGAAAGGCATGCCTGCCCCGCACGGCTGGCCTAGGCAGGAGACCTGACAATATGCAAGACTTTCTGTTGGCTCTGGAGGGCTTGGAGGAGCAGCCAGTATCCTGGCCTTGGTCCATGAGCTCAGAACACGAGGGAGATTGGTAACATCACCATCCCACACCCTAGGCAGTGCCAGCCTCATCCTACAGATGTGATATGAATGTTTTCCCCAGGTCCTGGGCCACAGGCTCAGGAATCTGCAGCGCTCCTGAGTCACAGCCCACAGGTGGTTTTTCTGCCCTTTCTGCAGTGATGCGGTGCCTGGGGATCCCCACTCGCGTGATCACCAACTTCGATTCTGGCCACGACACTGATGGCAACCTGATCATAGATGAATACTATGACCACACAGGCAGGATTCTGGCGAACAAGAAGAAGGATACTGTCTGGTGAGAGAGGACCTCTAGGTCTACTGGGAGGGCCACATCTGAGCCAAAGCCCACAAGCAGGAATGGGAGGCAAGACTGTGTCCGCAGCCTGCTCCTCCACCCATCCCTCTACCTCTCGCCAACTCAGGACTTGGTATCTCCATGTGAGGGCTGGGAAACAGATGAACAAAAGCAATTTGGGGCTTAGGATCTTTCTGTCCGTCTCCACAGCTCTCCCCGCTGGGTAGAGGCTTCCCTCCTCACAACCTTCTTGTTCATCAGCCCTTGGTTTTGACCACTAGAGGACTCAAAGCCACACCTCTGGACACAAAGACCAGGAATGTCCCCACAATGACATGTTCAAGGAAGAGTCCCTGAGGACATTTCTGAGAGAGCGTGAAAGAGTTTTAGTGTCAGGAGACCAGAAGCCTTCACTCTCTAATCACAGCCAGCAGAGAAAGGTTTTTCCCGGAGGCCATGGATCTAGCACTCTTCACACAGGGTTCTGAGCCTGTGGGTGCTCAATCTAACAGTGTTCTCACCTGTCCTGCTCTAGGAACAAGACAAGCACGACAACTTCTCCTTAAGCTGCAGTTAACCCCTGCTTCTCCGGTTTGTCCTCCAGGAACTTCCACGTCTGGAATGAGTGCTGGATGGCCCGGAGCGACCTTCCCCCTGGATATGGAGGCTGGCAGGTATTGGATGCCACCCCTCAGGAGACCAGCAATGGTGAGACTAACCAGAGAGAAGGCAGCACCCACCCCCTCAGCACCTGCTTCTGCTCCTGCCTGGTTTCCACAAGCTGCCCCCTCCCTGCCACCACCCAGGACTGTCCTATTCTCCTCTAGGCCTGTACTGCTGTGGCCCTGCCTCAGTCAGAGCCATCAAAGAAGGAGAAGTGGGTCTGAACTATGACACACCCTTTGTGTTTGCCATGGTGAATGCGGACTGCATGTCCTGGCTTGTCTACGGAGGGAAAGAACAGAAGCTTCACCAGGACACAACTTCGGTTGGCCATTTCATCAGCACTAAGAGCATTCAGAGTGACGGGCGGGATGACATCACAGAGAACTACAAGTATGGAGAAGGTATAGCCAAGGAGCCCCACTCAGAGCCCAACCCTCCAGGCACCTTCCCTGGGGCTTCCCTAGAGAGCCTGAAGGCACCTGCTCCATGGCCAGCCATCGGCTCTAATATCTTAGTTGGGGGATCCCCACTGCCTCTTTCCTGTGCCCACCACCACCCCACATCCCAGAGCCCAGTCATATCCTGCCAGAAGGTCATGGTGGTTAGAGAGCTGTTCCCAGGCATCCCATCAGCAGAACATGAATCCTTTGCCTTTGCTTCCTGACAACTCCGCCTCCCTCCAGAGATGGCAAGTGACTTAGTTGTCTCGCTCTCTCCTACTGATTATTTTATTTTCTTTAACCTGCTGTTTAATTGTGACTTCCTGTTGGGAAGACAGGCCAAAACCCAAGGCAACACTTAGGCTGCTACAAAGCCAGACACTCCCTCCCATACCTTCTGAGGGTCAGAGGCTGATTCTGGGGAGCCAACCAGGGCTGGGGCGTCTTACAAGGACAGCAGGGCCACAGCAAAGGCTACATTAGTCAGGTGCAAATAGTTTCTTAGGAATTGAGAAAAGCCAAATGCTAGGTTCACCTCTCAGGGAGGCCAGAGACAAGTACAGTCAGATCTCCATATGTGCATGGGTTTTGCACCTAAGTATTCAACCAACTGGACTGACAACACTTAGGGAAAGAATGTCCATCTGTGCCAAACATGTACTTACTTTTCTCCTTGTCATTATGCCTGAAGCCATATAGTATGACATTTCACATAGTGTGTCCATTGTATAAGTTATAACTAACCCATTTAGAGGTGTTTTAAAGTCTATAGGAGGATGTGTGTTGGTTATATGCAAACACTCTGCCACTTTATGTAAGAGGTTGGGCTGCCTTGAACGTTGGTATCATCAAGGCACCTGTATTGGGTCCTGGCTCCGATACAGTATGCTATCGAAGAGTGACTGTGGTGGACGCACAGCACCTCTCTTGTTCCCACTGACTCTGGAGGCACCTTGGTTGACATCTTCCAAGACAAATCTATAGGCAAAGCTTCAAATGCAAGTGTTTTATCTGGGAGGTACTGCAGGGGACGCTGGCAGGAGTGTGAACGAGTGAGACAGAGAAGTGAAAGAAGACAATCTGGGGGGCTGAATAATGTTTAACATAATTATGTAACAAATTATATTGTCATCTTAAATAGGTCTGTACTTGCTAAATCTGGTAGCCCTGCTGTTGGCTCAGGGAGATGTGTAAATAGCACCTGTGAGGTGAGGAACCCAGTGTTGAGGGCTGCTCCTTGGAAGTGTAAGTCCCTAGTATTTCTGACCTGTCCCATGCATGGATTGGTCTGCTCCAAGAGCAAAGCAACCCTCAGAAGGAGTCACAGGGGCTGCCATCTGAAAGTAGGGTCTGTGGGCCCTGAAATGGGACATGCCAGGGGGATTTGGGCAAGAGTCATTTACTACAAGGTCCATAAAGTCCCCTAATTCATGGAGCTTGAGTTACTCTACAGTGGCCCTGAGTGGCCTGCTACATCCTGGCTTCTTGGACCAACGGCCTTCTTTTCCTCTCACTGGGACTGATGCAATCTGGGGGCCAAACAAGCCACAGGTGCCCTGAATATGATTCACACCTCTCCGGGTCCATTTCTACTGAGCCGAAAGTCTTAAGATCCTCTTCTCCTAGACTGGGCTACAATAACCCTCAGAGCAAAAGCATCAAAGTGGTCTCTGGTCCAGGAGGTTGTGCAGATGGGTTGAGAGGGTGGAGCCAGTTCCTAGAGATAGTAAATTCTCAGTAGAGGGATTATTAGGGATGCCTAGGACACTATTTCTGTCCCTAGGTCCTGTGAGACTAAGTAGGAAGCTTGTGACTCCTCAGTCATTTATTTTTTTATTTACTATTTTTACTGTGCTTGTTGGTTTCTCAGTTTCTAAGAATTAGTCTACACCTGACTAGTTATTTGGTTCTTAAACAGGAAATCACCATGCTCTGTTGACTTTTTTATTTTATTTTTTGTTGACTTTTTTAAATACTATTTATTTATTTGGTATAGAGTCTCACTACAGCTTGGACTCATAGTGATCCTCCTGTCTCAGCCTCCCCAGTGCTGGATTACAGGCATGCACCACCACACCTGGTTTCAGTGGCCAGGCATGCTGGCATGGTGGTTCTTGGACCAGCAGAGCATGCAGTACCAGGGATCGAACCCAGGTCCTTGTATGTTTGCCATACAGGTGCTTAGACTGCTGAACTATCTCCCCCGCCCTGTTAACTTTTTTAAATAGAAATATTTTATGGTACACAAAAGCATAAAACTTGAAGTAGCTTTCAAGTCTAGAGGTAGACTTCATTCCACTTCAAACAAGGTATCTTCCCCCAAGTTGGGCTGCTCAAGCTGGAGGACGTGTAAGGTAGACAAGACGTTCCTTCTCATCTTCTCCCACACATCTTTTCACAGCCTCTTGCTCTGTTGCCCGAGTTCCTTAGCTCAAGTTGTCATGTGAATGCAGCTCACCTTGGTGTCTCTGGGGAGGAGGATCACTAGAGGATCTTTCCCGCCATCTTATTCTGCCTCCCTCTCCTATCTTTAAGAGGTTTATCCTCCACATTTGTTGGGGTTTGTCTTTTCTTCAGGGTGTCTGGGTTGAGTCACAAGCACAGACTTTGGAGTTAGGCAGACTTGGTTTCCACCTGCCTCTCCTTGCAAGTTGCGTGACATCAGCAAGAACAAACTGGTCATGTCTATTATAATAAATAATAATAATACATCTTCTCTTACCTTCTGGATGTTTATTTGAGGATGGAAAGATGCAAAATGTACATCAGAGCCTGCCTCTTGGAAGGCACTTAATGACAGGAGGTAATACTTCTTGGAAATGAAAGCTTTAAGCTGTCCAACCCCCACAGGGCCCGTAGGGGTGTTGAGGGTTCAGCCAAGAGGTGACCTCTGGGTTAGAATGACCTACAGGAGATAATGTTTTCTACCCTCTCAGGTTCCCCTGAAGAGAGGCTGGTGTTTCAGAAAGCCCTACTGAAGCTGAAGGCGAGTCGGTCCCAAGGTGCCCTCCAGGCTAATTCCCAGCCCTCCCTGTCACAGAGCAGCCCCCGGAGCCTGGATACGCCCTCCCTTCGACCCAGTGATGTTATCCAAGTCTCTCTGAAATTCCAGCTACTCGACCCACCCAACATGGGCCAGGACATAAACTTCGTTCTGCTGGCGCTCAACATGTCACCCCAGTTCAAGGATCTCAAAGTGAACCTGAGTGCGCAGTCACTGCTGCATGATGGCAGCCCCCTGCCCCCTTTCTGGCAGGACACGGCTTTCATCACCCTGCCTCCTGTCGAAGGTATGGGCCCTGGATAAAGCACGGACACACCGGGCACAGAGTTGGTTGTGTTACTGCTGTGGCCAGGGGTCAAGCCAGCCAACGGGGCTCTGAGGACACCATAATATATATATTTACTGTCTACTCTGGCACAGATTCTTTCTCTTGCCTTTGGCTCCTTTCTTTTCTCCTCCTCATCCCCAATGTCTTTTTACTACCTTCAAGGATAGCATCTACTTCAGTCTAAAATGTGCATCTTGGAGTCATCTAGAACTTGGTCGGAGCCTCACTGATTCACACAGTCCCTTAAATGAGCTCTCTCAACCTCAGTTTCTCTGTTTGACAAGCTGGTGCTCAATACAAGTTGGTTCTCTCTTCTCTTGGGAAGAACAACCAGCTCTAACCCAGACAGAGCTGATTCTCCTGGCTACTGTCACCTCACCGTGTGCTTTCTCCCCAGACAGGACCTACACCTGCCAAATCCCCTATGCCCAATACAGCCAGTACCTGTCCACAGACAAGCTAATTCGCATCAGTGCCCTGGGTGAAGAGAAGAGCAGCCCTGAGAGAATCCTCGCGAACAAGATCATCACTCTGACTTACCCAGGCATCACAATTAATGTAGGCAAGAGCCCTGCCAGTGGCCTGGGTGCCCCTCAGCTCAGGCTGGGAGACTGGGGAGCCCTGTGAGAGCAGTTGGGCCTGCTCAGGACAAAGCCCCCTTTATTCTTTGCCTCTTCTGGTGCCTCAAGGTGGGAGGCTTATTGAGAGGTCTTCATTGTCTTGTGCCTCTAGAAGTTTTATGAGGCTGTTGTAGAGCAGGGGGCCAGGGGCGATCAGAGAGATCGTTTCTCAGGCCACCTCCCGTGGTTGGCCTTCCTAAGCTCAGCCTGTGGAAAATGAGCCCAGTGGGAGGGGTTCCAATGGGGGAAGCCCCGGCCCAAGGTCAGCTCAGGTGTCATTTCCTTAACTGCCAAGAGTGCATTGGACCACGCAGGCTCTGAGGACCTCTCCCTCTTTAAAATCTTGTGATTTTCTGAGTGAGATCTTCAGGGTTGCTTCCCTCCAGTCTTAACTTCTAAGGCCATCTGCCTCCTGGATCCTACCAAATAGCTCAAGGAGTCCCTGGTGGGCCAGTGCAAAGGTTTGATTAGCAGCTGGGCTCCTGGCTGAGTGTGGTAGTGCACACCTGCAATCCAGATACTCAGGAGGCTGAAGGAGGAGAATCACAAGTTCAAGGCCAGCCTGGGCAACTTAGTGAGACTCTATCTCAAAATAAAAAATAAAAAGGGCCAAGAAGAAACTCAGTGGTAGAGAATTTGCCTAGTATTCATAAAGCCTTGGGTTTGATCCCCTCTCCACAGTAATAATAATAATAATAATAACAATAATAATAATAATTTGGGTTTATAGCACTTCAGCAAAGAGCAATAAATGTGTAGAGAAGTGATAAGACAAAAGAAATGTACCTTGAGCCTCTGGATGCAATTGTGAGGAGGTGAATACAAGGGAATCTCTCAATTGGAGGGTTCTACTTGATAAAATGTTGCTAACAGGTTCTTCTGTTGCCTCTTCAGACAAGTAAAGGTTTAAAGTGATCTCAGTGATTAAATTTTGTCCTTCCTAGTAGAAAAGGGTTCAGTCCATGGTGGCTGGCTCCATGGCAAAAATGGCATGGTGGAAGGGCCTGATAGAGACAGCCGCTCATCCCAGCGCAGCCTGAAAGCAGAAGGGAGGAGTCAGAGACAAGAGTCTTTGACCCTTTGAGGTCACCCGCCCTCACCCCACTGCCCACCAGACCCCACCTCCTCAGAGCACATCCTGCTATAAATTAATCAATGAGTGAACCCACCTAGGAGTAAAGCACTCGCATGACCCAGTCACCTTCCGAACACATGAGAATTGAGCAGACTGTAGACCCAAAACCTTAACAGGAGACTAGAGGTCATTTCTTGTGTCTACTGCTTCTTTCAATTTAAAATAATCCTGGTGCCAATACGGCATATTTGGGAATATCCATCATACAAAGCAATGCTGTCCATAAATGTTCAGTGAAATGGGAAATGAGGAGCTGGGGAGATGATTTAGTGGAATAAGCGCTTCCCCGGCAAGTGCAAGGGCCTGAGTTCAATGCCCAGTTCTGCAAAAAAAAAAAAAAAAAGGAAATGGGGACTGATTTCCTGCTCCATCCCTGTGTTGGGCCTTGATTTAGGTTCTAGGAGCAGCCATCATAAAACAGCCTCTCTCCATACAAGTGATTTTTTCAAACCCCCTCTCGGAGCCTGTTGAAGACTGTGTGCTGACTTTGGAAGGAAGTGGCCTCTTTAAGAAGCAGCAGAGAGTCCTGTAAGTGCTGGAAATGCTCAGCCTTCTTTCCCTGTTAGTCCTGGGGTTAACACCACCCTTTTGAATAGAGGCTCCAGGGCCAGGCTCTGGACTCAGCTGAGGGAGACACCAGGAAGCAGAGTGGAAGAGTGCTTTGGGGTAATCATGGTGCCTGTGGGATTTCTAACATTTTTCATTCTCTGCTGCAGCATTGGAGCCCTGAAGTCCCATCACAAAGCCACCATAACTCTGAAGACTGTTCCCTTCAAGAGTGGCCCAAGGCAGATCCAGGCTAACCTAAGGAGCAACAAGTTTAAGGACATCAAAGGTTATAGGAATGTATTTGTAGAGTTTGCCTTATAAATTCTGGGACAATGAGTTTTAAACTTCAAGATCAAATGCAAGCTGTACTTCTCCCACCACAAGGGGACATCCAATAATGGCTCATGTCCTGGGCCATCTGCATAACTTTCCCAAGACTCTTTTCAGCATTCAGTGGTTCTGTGGTGTCCAATACAGAAGTGTGATTTGGCATGGAGGTCAGAGGATAACAGTTGGGTTTGGCTGTCACTTACCAGACATCAAGGAAAGAGGACTGGCTGAGCACCTCCCTGTTCTATCACTGTGATGCTAACTCCCAGTACCAATAAAATTCAGTCCTTTCTCTCTTCTCTTTGCCCCCTGTAACCATTGCTCTACCTGAAGAAGCTCCCACCCATGGTTGCTGAGAGTGTCCCATTGCTTCAGAACCTGAGCCCGTTTGATCTTTCATTGAGTGTTTATTGAGTGTATGTCTCTGCCATCATGAAGCACATATTCGGGAAGATCCATGATAAACATATCAACAGGTGGTTTATCAGTCATGAACCAGTTAGGAAAGCAAAAGCCTGCAGATGTCACTGCAGACACCACTTAAGGAGTCTTTGTGTTTGACAAAATCCTGTGAGATCTCCCCCCTTTGGATTTCCTTTGAATCCCTTCCCTTATGACAACCAAAGGCCCCTCATAGTCTTAGCATCTTAATGCAATGTAACCAGGGTATTGTAGTTCTGGAGAACCTCAGATGACTGAGGCTCAAGAAATACAGCCAATTGAATAATGCAGTAAGGTAGATTTTGGTAGGGAATCAAATCTCCCAGAATTTTCTATTGGCTGTAGCTTGCGTTTATGGTCATTCAAACTCCACCCTTTCCAGGTCCTACAAAAGCAACAACAACCATCCCTTCCTCTTGACACACCTGCTTTTTAGTGACAATAATCAAAGGTCTTGCCTTATAAGGCACAAAGGACCTGCCCTTCAGGCAATGACTGGAGCCAGAGGCAGCTGTCCCACTATACACGTACATGCATTAAATAAAGAAGTTACAGACTTCGATTACACATAAACAAAAGGGCCAGTGTAATTAATCAGAGGGAAGAAAGGAGTGTGGTAAGAATTACACAGTAGTCTGATTGTCTTATCAGAGAGAGAGAGAAAATAGGCTGAGAACCAGGAGCTGGTACCAGGGAGCTAGATGTAACCCACAATTATCCCATCCTATAATTATTATGTAATAATCATGAGAGGTTATTTAAGGAAAATACCCTGGAGAGGTGTTTTGATTATTTATGGAGACAATGCCTTCTGAAGTACTTGGAAGATATCAGCTACAGCACCCCAATATTCTTTTATAAATCTTGACTGTAACTCCATATTCATTAAGTCACTTAGTATTTTCTGAGCTTCTAGGGGCCAAGCACTGAGCTAGGTGGGTGCTGAGGACACAAGAAGGGCCAGGTCCAGCACTACAGGAGCTCAAGTAAGCATGTGGGGAAAGAAAAGAGGAAGCTTATAACCCAGAGAGGGAAAACTGCACAGGGCAAATCCGAGTGTCATGGGAACACAAGACCAAGCAGTTCAGTCCTGGGATTGTGGATCAAGGAAGGCTTTCTGGAAGAAATGATTGAAAACTAAAAGACTAGAGGTCGGTCAGAGGTAGACTCAGTTTTTAGAAGGCAAAAGGGTAGAAAAAGAAACCTAAAACTGCAACACACTGAGGCAGTTAGAAGTCAGTGCAGGCAGGAGCTGGGTGGGGAAGAGCTCTGGGCAGCCGTCAAGGGGACTGGGATCACTGCTGTCTCCCCTTCCGCTACCTCGGGGATCACAGTTGCTGCCCACTGTGTCTAGGCTCAGAGCTGAGTGTGCTTTGCAGAGCTCAGCAGATTCCACATAATATAAGTAGCATGTAAAAGATAAATGGGTCTCCTCCCTGCTCTGTGGCCAGAAGAGTTTGCAGTTCCTGTCAGAGTTGCTCCTTCGAGTTAAGGCCTTCCTTGACGGCAAAGGCCATTTTCCATCCATGCACCTGTGTGCTAGACATTTTAGGCCTGAGGAACAGAAGAAGAAACAGTACAATAAGGCCCACCCCTGCTCGTCCCCAATATCCACCCCCAACTCTGACCCACTGACCCTAACTGAACTCAGTGCAATTTTCTTCTTACAAACTCCCAGCACAGCTCCTGATAAAAAGCAACCTTAAGAAGTGTTTTTAAATTAATTCCTTTTTTTCTTGTTAGGTTCTCACCATTAGTCCCCTCCCAACCTGAACAGAAAAAACTTTGGCAGACCAGTCTGTTCACACAGGAAAGCCTCCTCACTCAACCTGAGAAATGAAAATAAATCTTTTGTCAGGATGGCTCCCAGGTTTGCTTCTCAGCCTAAGAGAAAACCTGTAAATCTACAGAATGACACGCTGTAAATCAGCAGAATATCACTGTCGTCCTGCATTTCCCTCCCCACAAAGAGGCACCAGGCCTACTCATGAACCCTGAGAAACTTAAAATTTTGCATCTTCCTTAGTGAAATGCCCCTTCCCATACCTTAGGCTAGTGTATAAAATTGTCTTCCCTTATTTGTGGTCAAGGACCTTCTCATTCTAAAACAAAGATGTCACTGTTTGCTTCAATCATCCCTGCCCTAGTGGTCTCGGTTGTTCCATGGAGTATAGCCTGACACTCATTGTGTGTAGCACTGGCAAATCTGTCAGTGAAGATCCCCTACTTTTCTCCATATGTCTTTGTTGGTACCATAAACTAGTCTGAAGTTCAAGGAAATGACAGAAGCTCTTATTCACCTCCTAACCTTGTGAATAAGTAGAGCAGCTGGGGCTGCTTGTGTGGAAAGATCAGACCGTGCTTCGTCTTGGTCTCTCCAACTAGCTCTGGGATGGTGAACCTTTCAGAGCTTTCAAAGACACCAATAGCCCACTGCACACTACAGCACAAGTGTCACAAGTGTCACCACTGCTCTAGCTCCCCACCATCGGTCCACTGCCAATAGAGAAGCAGCCAATGTGTAGAATGTGTAGCCTTTCTCCCTCTTCCTGGGCCTGACTTCCTTGTATCCAAGGAGCACACAGTGCCAGCACTGGGCCTGCCAAACACAGTGCCAGCACTGGGCCTGCTGCGCTTGTTACCCTGCAGAAACAATCCAATTGCAAAGTGCTGATCCCTAACACTGGCGCCTTTCCTCTGATCTTATAAGCTGGGACTTGGCTTTAGGCTGTTCAGAGCATGGTGCCTCCTGAGGGAGGTAGCTCATGTGCCTGCTATACCAAAGATGTTCAGGACATGTTTGAACTGGAATAATAAATCATTCTTTGAAAATGTGAGAAACACTTTATCATCAATGCCAGGCTCTATGTTATATAAATATCCTCCCAAGAACAGTCTTTCTGCCGGGCATGGTGGCGCATGCCTGTAATCCCAGCACTCGGGAGGCTGAGGCAGGAGGATTGTTGTGAGTTCGAGACCAGCCTGAGCTACAAAGTGAGCTTAAGGCCAGCCTGAACTGCATAGTGAGACCCTGTCTCAAAAAGACAAAAAAAAAAAAAAAAAAAAAAAAAAAAGAAGAACAGTCTTTCTGACCCGTAGTTGGATAGGGATAAAGGATCATAATGGAGGCTGATTTAAAAGTTTTCCAAGAGCTGGTCTATTTCCTACTTAATGCTTTCATTCTTAGGGTATTGCCCTTCCGTGGTTCCTATCAAAAGCCAGATGCTGCCAGATGTGGTACCTCGTGCCTGTAATCCCAGCACTCAGGAGGCTGAGGCAGGAGGATTGTCACAAGTTTGAGGCCAGCTTGGACTATATATACAATGAGTTTAAGGACAGCCTGAGCTACATAGTGAGACTCCGTCTCAAAACTTAATTAATTAAAAGCTGATTTCTTGGGATGCCTCATCCTTAGTTGGCTCTGGAACTCCAGCCCTGTGAGGTGACTGGATCTGCTTAGCTTCTCAGACTGTCAGCTGCCTACTATGAATCAGCAAATGCTCCACAAGGAAACCTGACGATCAGAGCCAACCTCGACTCTCTGCAGTCTCCTCTTGAGATCTTGACCCCCCAATACTTGCTGCTGTGATGTCTTAAAGCAAATGTTACTTTATCGTATAGTCCCTTTGAGACTAGTTTCTAAGTTGTCCAGATTGGTCTCAAATTCCTGTGCCCAAGTGATCTTCCTGCCTCAGCCTCCCCAGTGCTGGGACTATAGGTACACTGCCATTGTACCCTGTCAGATATTTTAAATATTTTACTCAGTTTTTCTAGCTTTTCCCCACAGAATGGGTGGTAATGAGCTACTCTGTTCAATCTAGACAGAAATCAGTGAGGAGACTGAATAGAGAGTCTCTGGTCTGGATGAAGGCTCATTTTAAATTAAATATGCAGGATGCAGTTGAAAGATCTTGGATGGAGTCTAAGCTTTACCACAAGGTGTGAGATATTGGGAAAGCTTCAGCCCTGGAGGCTTGGAGGTAAATGTCCAGGGTGTGGAATACTGTACACAAGAGGGTAGTGATGTGCATTTTCCAGCCTTGTCTTAGGCTCTTCTGGGTTTCTAGTCTTTCACTATTTGTGTCAATTTAATTCGGTCTTCAACCATGACTCACTGTCTTCTGAGATTCTCTCTGGAATGTAGAGTATGTTAATTGACTTATTCATTAAATCTGTGTTCTCCCTAATAAAATTGTAACAATGATCCCTTACATGTTTTACAAGATTGAAGTTCAGATACCATGAGGGACCTAGGTGAAAGTGTTTTTAAAAAACTATGTAAGGACATAATTACTTTATTTGAGCCTGGGGTCACATCAAACAGCTTATCTTCTCTGTCCTCCCTATTCTGTCCACTGATGTGTCTTGCTCTTTACTTTTCAAATCTGCCCAGGTCCTTCTTCACTAACAACACTCCCCAACCAGGCCACCCTCCCCTTTTCCTGGCACCATCATAGGAATCTCTTACTCACCAAGTCCTTCCCCTTTTGTCTCTTCTAAACCATTTCCTCTATTTTGCCAGTGTGGTGTATTTAAAACACAAATCTGATTTGTTGCTCAAATGCTTAAAATGTCACCCAAAGGCCTCTCACTGCTCTGAGGATGAAACCTAAAATCCTTAACTTGATACTTAATTTTCGCCTTAAATTTCCTTTAGCTATTCCCGCCTTGAAAATTTGTTCATCCTGTTCTTTCTTCCATTCCACTCCAACCCTCACCTCAGTGCCTAGGCAGGTCCTGCTTAGCTTCCAAGCTTGCAGCTGAGATATCCCTTTCTCAGTGTCTTAGTTTACTTTTCTCATTGCTGAGGCAAAATATCCAATACTGAAAGTAAAAAGAGGCAAGGGTTGTTTAGCTCACAGTTCTTAGAGATCTCAGTTCATAGTTGGCTGGCTCCATGGCAGGGATGGATCATGGAGGAGAAACAGCCCATAGCAAAGCAAGACAGGCAGAGGGCAGACTGCAGCTTCATAGCCAACTACAAGGGAAAGTGACAACCTGCCATGACAGCAGCTCTCTGTTTCTTACATTTTATCCAGGCTCTCCGCATTTAGGGCAGGTAGCATTCACACCCTTAATCCAAGCATCACATCCTTTTTTTTTTTTTTTTAACAAGAATGAGACTTTAATCAGTTTTAAGTGGAGTTTATAACAATAAACGATAAAGGGTTGTTAACAAGCACAGTAACAAATGGACATCTGATTGGTATGAGGCATTATCTTATACACATCGTTTTTTGTGGTGCACGTGTGTGTATCCTCAGTGCATAGCATTTATACACAGAGCCACTGCTGCACAATAATATCGTAAGAGGCTGAATCAGAGTAAGGCTGTTTAACAGACTGAAAATTTTTAGTATATATATTCTATATGAAAGCAGATTGAACTTTTGAACTGGCAGAAAGAAGGCAACCCCGCCAAATACTAGTTAAAGCCCCCACTTGAGTGCACAGTTCCACCCTTTCCACCTGCATAACATCACATCCTTGATCCAGCATCAAACACGCTAAACTCACCTATGACCACATGAGGCTTTGTGGAGACACCTAGATACAAACAGGAAGCCTTCCCAGACTTCCTTTCCCAGGTCTGGTAGGTGAACTAGTACTGCAGGAATTTAGTGCTATGTCTCCCCCTGCTGGAGTATAAGCCCCAATGGCATCAGGGACACATCTGTTTAAACTACTACTGTATTTTCAGTACCTATTCCAGTCTTGGTGTACAACAGTGCTTGGTAGACATTTGCTTCGCAAATGAATAAATGAGTCCTTCTTGAGGACACACAAGCAGAGGGGTGCTTTTCCAACAGGAGGCCAGGGAACTGAAAGGCATGGATATGGTCAGAACTCAGCCAGATCCTCCCATCACCCCTCCCTCCATTTTCCTCACACCTCCTACTAAACAAAAATACACTATTTGTCTCATTGTGGGCTCCCCAAAAGTGTCCCAAGGGAAATAGCACCAGAGACAGGACACTTGTGAAACTCTAAGGAGATCTGTACCAGAAAAGAGAAGATTCTCTTTGCTAGTAGCAGAAGTAGAAGGAATGACCAAAGGGGAAACAGCCCACAATGTCCCCATCGGCCTCCCAAGGACAAGGCCCTCAGTGGGAAAAGCAGTTCTTACAACCAACTTTTTTTTTTCCCATGTCATTTTAGCTCAGTGTGGTCACATACAACTGTAATCCCAGCACCCAGGAAGCTGGGGCAGGAGGATCGCTGTAAGTCTAAGGCTAGCCTGGGCTACATGAGTGAATTCAAGGCCAGCCTGAACTGCATAGTGAGACCCTATATCGAAAAATTCTGTCTTAAAAAAATCTTAACAGCTAAATATATGCTCTTGGAAGAAGGATAATAGAGGGCTGAAGAGCCTTATTCCTAGGCACTGAATTTCTTTATTTAGAAGCAGAAACACGAGGCATGATGGTGCACACCTATAATCCCAGCACTCAGGAAGCTGAGGCAGGAGGATCATTGTGAGCTTGAGACCAGCCTGAGCTGCACAGTAAGACCCTGTCTCAAAAATAAAAATTCAGGAACTTTCCAGAAATATTCTCCATAAATATAAGCAAACTCACATGCATTCTTTTCACATGCAGTCTTCACACAAAAGTAGCATATTGTTTGCGTTGGTCACCCGTGGCTTGCTTATTTCATTTAACAGTACAGCTGGCATGTGGTCCTGTGTCAGTTTATATAGAGCTATTTCATCATATTTCATCATATTTCATCACCTCTCTAATTTTCTACTGAATATACACCCCGTCATTCATCGATTCAATATCTTACTTATGATATCGGGCAGGTTCCAATGT